>JARKIC010002792.1:0-48021 GCA_029378375.1 Mycena olivaceomarginata | reverse complement strand
ACTAACGGCAAGAGCAGAGAAGATTCAACAGTTGTTTCCCCACTGGGATGAGCTTCATGGCTTCTGGTGTGAGCTGCCGAACTATAACCCTTAGGTGTGAGCAATGCCACTGGGGTGTGCATCACAGCGCAAAGGCCGAGGTGCTCTTTTGGAAGAAGGGCTCGGATGTGGATGCAGGGAATACCAGTGGGATTGAAGATCTTCCTGGCTGGAATGAACATGCATCCAGTCGTGGACAGCCGGCGTCGTCCGTGGGCGATCAGGAAATCAATGAACTTAGCTCTGATGAGGTGCGTAACTGATTACTTGTATTTCTTTCTCACAGTCCATGCACAGGAGAAGCCTGTAGTCAAGCCCGAGAAGAAAACGAGAAGGAGAAGAGCTCGAGTCGTGGCAAAACCGCCAAGCCTGCCGTCAAACCAGGTGACAAGGCATCTGCAAAGCCAGGTGACAAGCGCACCTTCGATCTCACCACCCTCGATGAAGCGCACCGTCAAGATATGGCCAATTCAGCCCGCTGGCAGGATGCCTGCCTTGTGCTCGAGGCGAAGCGTACCAACTTGCAGCTGGAACGTGAGAAAAACAAGAAGCACAAACTTGAGTTTGATGCTGAGCGCCTGCGCATCAAGCGGAGGATAGAGGAGCGAATGCGTCGCGAGGAAGAGCGCGATAACCGCGTCTTTGGCTTGATGTCGGGTATGATGGGCATGGGTGCAGGGATGGGTGCAAGTGTTGGTGCTGGAAATACAATGATGCAGGCCAGACCCTCCGCGCACTTTGGTATGCAGGGCAGCTCTTCATTTGGGAGTTCAGTGCCGTCGATGAGTAACGGTTCAACCTCGGAGTTCGGACTGGATGATGATTATACTTTATCGTTCAGTAGCAGTAAAGAAGCGCCGTAGGTACAATTGTCTTAATTACGATCGCCACAAGAACATCGTAACTTTCAAGTTGGCAAAATGATATAACTGCTGTAATTAAGCACATTCACCAGCAATACCGCTTGCATACAAACATCCTTGACTTTGCGATGTTTTCGCTGACCTCGCGTCTCACCGCGTAGACGAACATGGCCTGCATCCACAGGGCCTTCATTGTCGGAGGGCTCTGAGTCCGACGGGATCCCAGTTGCGATCAGCTCCTCCTCCCAATCCGCATCCACAATGTCCAACTCAGACTCGATGTCCTGAATCAAAGTATGAATAACAAGGCATGTACAAACCATTCTAGAGCGCGAAGATGATTGGTCTCGTTCTTGATCTGCTGCCAAAGCCCTCGAAGAGACTGAAAGCGCCCCTTGAGGAAGCCCACTGCATGCTCGGAGCAAATGCGTACCTACACAGCGAATGAGATTATAATTTGCGTAATAAATGAAGACCCACATGTGAACCCAATAATTGAATGTCTTGTTCTCTGAAATGTTGTTTGCAGGTTTCTTGAATGGCGTCACACACCAGGCCTCAACCGGGTATGCCGAATCTGCCCAGATCCATTCATTCGGTCCGAGAAGCCGCTCGTGATCTTTCCGAGTCCGAGATTCGGCAAAGGCAGTAGAGTCGTGGGTACTGCCTGTATGGCCGATGACATAGTTGACGATCTGTAGATTTGGGAGAGTGATTAACTGCGGAGCCATGAGAAAATCACTTGATATGAAGGACGATACATACCTGCACATTCAACGAGTAGTTTGACTTGCGGTTTGAAGTATGTTTCCCCGTGGAAGGCAGGTTTCTCCGCAAGTGGAACAAGGGTACCGTCCACAAAAAGCCATCCGTCTCGCCATGCTGCACAGGAAGCAGCCTCAACCCATTCCTTCGCCTCCTCCTTCATCTGCGCATTAGGCCAACAGATAATTTCGTCGTGGTGATTGAGGAAGGCCACCATGACGCGACGAGTAGCATTGACCACCATCCCAGCCGATACCCCAGCCCATTGGGCAACAGACTCCACAGATGCACTGTTTCCAAAACGACCGAAGCGAAACAGCGTGATGGCTAGCTGCTGGTGAACGGGCATTTGGCTTGTGCTGCCCTCGCTCAAGAAGATGTAATGGTCCCGGATTTTTTCGACTGGGGAATCAAAGGTTTCGGGCATGACACGAAGGTTACGGCGGAAGCGCTTCGCATGTCGGCCTTGTAGTCCTCCAGAACAAGATAAAGCTGTGAGAGTTTATGGACAGTATTCGGGTTAACAACCTGAGTATTCTCCAGCCGTTCAATGTGACTTCGGATGGCCTCGTAGGATTTTATAAAGGGTTTCGCGTTCAGTGTCCAAATCCAGATCCATGCTGTCAATATCAAACTCATGCAAAGATTCTGCAGAGGAGATCAAAGATATGGAGGAGGCCGAGGACACAGACGAGACATCTGAGTCCTTGCCCTCGTCCTGGGGGACCTGGCCAAGTGGCTGGTCATACAAGTCATCCCCAATACCCAAGCCAGTGTGTGATTTCGACCTCCTCAGCCAGGTGTTGTTCTCGCTCTCGCTTCCGCCATCTTTGTAGCTTTGCGGCGTATTTATAGGTGCTGCGGAGCAACTTTTGTCGAAGGGAAACATGCGGCATGACAAGAAGTCACCCGCCCGACGCAGAGAACGGTCGCGGCAAGGAGTAATTAGTCACTTGTGACTGTGATTGCACCAGACGTGACCCCACTGGATTTTACTGGCAGGGGTTTTACGACGAACTGTTTTTGAGGCCTTTTATGGCCTTTTTTCAACGTTTTTTGTTCCTTTTTGATTCAAAAAAGACTCGAAAAAAGACTTGAAAAAACATCAAAAAAGGCTCAAAAAACTCGTCGTGAAACACCCTATTGTAGATACCTACGGACACGTGCTACTGGGTAATTACCAACTAGTATATAAGGTTTTGCCTAGCATGGGAATCCCCATCCTTTCTTCTCTTCGGATTCCCCCACTAGGTGCGTAGTATTTCCACTCCTGTATTTAGTACCCATATGTATACTTTGGATTCCCCCACTAGTTTCCGTGCCCTGCACCGAGATTAAGGTTGCCCTTACAGCAGAAGAAAGGATCTAAGGGATCAACCGGTCAAGATTGGGAAGTTTGGTGCAGTGCTCCATCCTCCCCCACTTCAAATCTTGACCCCTCCTTCATTCCGATGGACCAGCCACCAGCTCCTAGCACCACACGACCTGAGATTCTGAGCGCCTCTGCTCCAGATCTAGCTTCTGACGCCATGGCCCAGCTTGCTGCCATCAAAGGTTCCCTTGGGGACATTCAGCTCATGCTCCACCAGCTATTGCTGAACAGCCAAAATCCGCTGCCTGCCCCCACCCCCTGCCACTCCGGTTCCAGCACCGGGTCCAGACTTCTCAGCCCCCCGCCCAGCACCGGGGGAGGTCTGTCAGCACAGAGCAGATTCCGGGTTCTGAGGTGACGAGGGCGACTGAAGCACGAAGAGTTCCAATGAATAAGCCTGGAGTTTAGACTAGAATAGTGTAAAGTACAGGAGAATAACTACGGTTTATATACTAAAGTCCCTAGGGGTTTGTAAATTAAGGTACAGTGTCCAATGACAACGGACAAGATTAATGCGAAGTAAATGAAGGGGTATAGGAACGTAGAGGGGTGATCGGGAACCCGGGTCGGGAAACCGATCATAACCGTTTGGGATCCTAAAACGGTATCCAAGTTCGATTGATCAGATAGTTGATCTGATCAATGATCGGGTTGTTCGGGTTGTTCGGGTTCTGGAAGTAAAATGAAAAGACGGTTCATGACATTACCCCCCCTCTAGGTGAAACCCGCCTCGGGTTTCACGATCAACGCCGCTTCTTGTTCCACAGGTCCTGGCCTGTGATGACCCACTTCCGTCGTGTGCGGTCTCTCTCAGAGCCGCCGGGGTACTTCTCGTAGAAGTCTTCAAGACATTCGGTAGAATCCCCCAAGTGTTCCAAGGGCTCCCAGGTATTATCCTCGGGCCCATAACCCTCCCATCGAATCAGGTATTGCAAGTGTTTCCGCTTTTTGTTGAGGCGTATCTTCAGCACCTCGGCAATCTCATAGAGATCAACCCCGTCCACCACGTCAGGCGGAGGGGGATCGTCATGATGCTGATGAGCCGCCACCGGTGGAACCCAGGGTCGAAGGAATACGGTGTTGAAGACTGGATGAACCTTCCAGGAGTCGGGAAGTTTAAGCTCATAGGAGATGGCTCCCACTTTACGGACGACCGTGAAAGGACCATAGCGCCGAGCTTCGAACTTCTTCGTCGGGCGATGTGTGACCAAATTTGCTCCAGAGAGGTACACCTTATCGCCGGGTTTGTAATCGGGGTCTGCCTGTCGTTTGGGCATCGTAGAACCTTTTCATCGTCTCCTGCGCTGCGCGCATGGCGGCTCCCGCTTCCTCTCGGACCTTCGACATCCGGGTTGCAAATTTCGTCGCGTCCTCGGTCGGTACTTCAAGACGTGGTTCCGTCCCCTTTCGCGGGTGGAACCCCATGGTCATGAAGAAGGGGCTGAAACCCGTAGTCTTGCTAACCTGGTCGTTGTGGTTGAATTCTGCCAGAGTCAACCAATCCGCCCAGTCGTCCTGCAGGAAGTTGGTAAAAACCCGAAGGTATTGCTCGATGTTCTGGTTGACTCGTTCGGTTTGTCCATCGGTTTGCGGGTGGTAGGCCGTCGAAGCGTTCGACTTTATGCCAAGGAGCTTCAACAGATCCCGCATGAAGTGCCCCACGAACTGCGTCCCACGGTCGCTAATCACCACCTCGGGCAACCCGAAGTCTTTCCACACATGGTCGCGGTAAATGCGTGCCATCCCCTCTCCTCCCAGGTGCTCGGTGCAAGGCACCACCCGGATTCCTTTCCCTAGTCGATCCACGATCACCGCGATAGAGTCGTACCCATTACTGACGGGTAGTTTGGTGATTAGGTCCACTGAAACGTTCTGCCAAACCCTTTCCGGAACCCGCGTTGGGGTGTAGTGGTCCTCGGAGCTTAGAGGGAAAGAGCTTCGTCCTCTGACACACGGGACAAGCCGAGACATATCGTTTAGCATCCGATAGCAGAGAGGGCCAGTAGTAGTTCCGGGTTATAATTCCGCCGTTCGGAATTGTCCCGGATGTCCGGAAATGTAGTCGTCATGGTGTGCTCGTAGAATCCGGTGTTGTAGATCTCCAGTCGGGGGAACATATACGGTTCGATACCGGGTTACGAACCCGTCCTCGTGTTCTTCCCAGCCCTCGGCCTTTTCTTCTAGCGCTTTCTTCACCACATCTTCCCAATCGGCTTTACCACCCTTGATGTCCTCCATGAACTGATCGCCCGCCGTGTCGTCCAAGACCGCCGGCATGGCTTTCAAAAATTCCTCCCCGTCCATCCTCCGGAAGTACTGTTCCGGCAACAGCACAAGATTCGAATTATCCTGCACCCCCCTTCTCATGACCGCTTCGCCTCGAAAGCGCGTCGGTTTTCGCGTGTTGTTTCCCTGGGTTTATGAATGAGCGTGAAGTCGTATTCACTGAGTTCCAAGACCACCGAGCCTGTCGTCTATTGAGTTTCTTCGTTGTGGTGAAGTATTCCAGATTCTTGTGGTCGGTCCAGATCTCAAATTTCAGCTGACTGCCCTGTAGATAGTGTCGCCATTCGTAAGGGCCCGCATGATCGCCAACATCTCCTTTTCGTGGATGTCGTAGTTCCGCTCGGTGTCGTTCAGTCCCTTGGACATAAACACAATCGGAAACCCACACCCCGTCCTGGCACTGCGTCAAGCAGGCCCCCGTGGCGTAATCCGAGGAATCCGCCTCCACCCGCCATTCCCCATCGTCCGTTGGAAAATGTAGCACGGGTTCCGAAGTTACGGCCAATATTAATTGGTCGAACACGTTCTTTTCCAATTCTCCCCACCTCCACTTGTAATCTTTCCGGGTAAGACAAGTTAATGGCTTCGCGTAATCCCCGAATCCTTTGATGAAGCGTCGGTAGAAGTTGAGGAACCCGAGGAAGCTTTGTACGTCTTTGACATTCCTCGGGGTTGCCCATTTGTCGAACGCCCTCGACTTTTATGGGATCCATCCGAATTTTCCCATCAGCCGACGATGACGCCCAGGTATTCGACCTCTCTCTGTTCGAACTCGCATTTCTCGGGTTTCAGGAACAACTCGTTTTCCTGAAGAATCCGCAAGACCTCCTTGACTGTGGAGCGGTGTTCTTCCAGATGTTCCGAATAGATGAGAATATCGTCCAGATAAACAATAACCCGTCCTTCCGCAATAAGATCCGCAAAGATGTCGTTCATCATGGATTGGAAGGTAGCCGGCGAATTCGTAAGGCCGAAGAACATAACCAACGGTTCCCACAACCCTCGGTTTGTGACGAACGCGGCTTTCTCTTCATCTCCTTCCTTGATCCGGATATTGTTGTATCCCCATCGGACGTCCAATTTAGTGAACCAGGTTGCCTTACGGAGCATGTGCATGATCTCCGAGATCAACGGAAGAGGGTACCGGTTCTTGATGGTAAGGGAGTTCAACTTCCGATAGTCCTGAACAGGCCGTAGTTTCCCATCCTTCTTCTTCACAAAGAAGAAAGGAGAGGCCCATGGCGATTTCGAGGGGCAAATACGGCCAGTCTCCACATGTTCTTTGATGAATGCGTCCAATTCCGCCTGTTCCGGGACGGACAATGGAATACTACGCCCCCTTTACGGGTTCTGCGCCGGGTTTCAACTCTATTGCGTGGTCCCACTTTCGCCGTTCCGGTAGTTTGTCGAAGTCTTTTTTCTCGAAGACCCCTCAAAATTCCTCCAGATAATGAGCGGGGACGCTCTCTTCCAGCGTCTTAGCTCCCTTGGCCTTGTGAGCAGCGGCCGCCAGCTTAGTAGCCACGCTACCCATAGCGCGGGGCATCCCGGGTGTCCAGGACGTCTTCGGGATACATCTTCGTGACGAAGATGCGGTCTCCCTCTCCTATGTCGGTGTTGTCCTCCTCCTCCCACTCCTCCCATAAGCGGGCTCGTTTGCAAGCGGCAGGACACCTGGAGAAACGAATGGTTGTTTCTGCCAGTCGATCTCCGGGTTGTGTTGTTTCAACCAATTGAACCCGATGATCACGTCGCTCTTCCCAGTATCCGTTACCGCAAACGAGAATATTTCGGCATGGTCCTGCATTCGGAGACGCATGCGCGCAACGTGGGTGATGCGTCCTCCTTTGTTGAGGGACCCGTCTGCGTTGTAAACCGGAACCGCTACGGCTAGGGGTTCCACTTCGATTCCGTGTTCGTCGACGAACCGCTGGCTTATGAACCCGTTGGTGGCCCCACTGTCCAGTAACCCGACCACTGTATAACCTTTAAGGTTATTCAGCCCTTCAAGGGTCATTGGAAACCATCATGGAGTTCCCAGTGGCCCGGATATACTGTGGTGGCTCTTTCAAGTTGTCCAGTATGCCCAGGGCGTCGGGGAAGTAAGCCGTCCGGATTTCTTCCACCATCTCGTCGTCCACTTCTTGTATTCTGGCCGGGTGAGTCCACTTGGTAATAATCTCCCGCGCCTTCCATTCTTGTGCCTGCGCTCGGGTTGCAACCCGACGCGCGCTTCCGAGGGGGAGTCTGCGCCATTCCGCTTTCTCCCGCTCAGGCTTCCGGGGTTTCTTGCCCCTTCGCTTAGAGTCAGAGGGAGAAACGGCTCCCTCACTCTTCTCAAACTCAGAGGGAGTCCTCGCTCCCTCTCCTTCCATCTCCACTGTGTCTTCCCCACACCGGGTTCTTCAATAGTCAAAACAGAGAATAAATTGTTCGAAGTCGTTACAGGTGGGGGGGGTATACGAGAATCCGAGGGCACAGTCTTCACTCGGATTCTTCGGGAAAAATCCTCCTTCCCGAGGCGTTCCTCCATCATCTCCGAGATCAAAGCTCGGAATTGCGGGTTGGTGGGGTCCTTGGGTAGTGCAGTTACGGGCCATGTGCCCGACTTCTCCGCACTGGTAGCATCGGGGAACCGGCTTCTTGCTGACCGTCCGGTCTATGTCCATAGGCGCGGGCCCTGCGCTAGGGGCCCCGCCAGTGGCGACCGGGGGCGGAACGACGGCCGCAGGGGGATTCGTTGGAGCGCGCTGCTCATTCCTGTGGAAGAAGTTCCCCGGGTTCTGGTTCTGTTGCACCTTAGGCACCGTGACGGGACGATCGCGAAGCGCGCCATCCATAACGTGGAAGGTGCGACGCAACCCATCGTGCTTGATGACCGCCACCTTCCAGTCGGCATAGGTGATCGGTAGTGCGGTTTGTCTGTAGACGGACTGCAGAACCGGCTTCAGGATCCCCTGTTTGAGGAGACGGATAAGCGTGGTTTCGTCGTAACCCGCGGTGTTGTTGTATGTGTCCAGGAGCGTGAAGTACTCCGTGGCCGTTCCCGCACCCTGGCGCAGCTTCTCGATTTTAGCCTGCGCGATTTCCACCTGTGCCCCTCCTTTAAAGGCATCAATGAGGTTCTTCTCGAAGACCTCGTAACTCCGATACAGCGGGGTATCGGGGTCCCTCGGGTTGCGCATGGCCTGCACAACGTTGTTGGCCCAGGCCGCTGCCGATCCTTCCTTCATGTAGGACAGGATGAAGGCGATCTTCGCGCTGTCCCGACTCGTACATCGGGTTGTCCAGGAAGTGCAAACCAGCACTCCGCCAGACAGGAGTCCACCAATTCGGAGTCTCCTTTAAACGGGGTAGGGGCGGGCGACACGGGCCGTCTTCACCTGTTTAGTCTCCCTGGGCCCTCCCGTAGAGGCTCTTCCCAAGGCGACGAGGGCATCGCGCAAGAGTTGTTGCGAATGGATGTTGTTCTCGCAGAGCAGACAATTCTCTCCGCGCAGGTTCCCCAGTTCCCTCCTGCATCACTCCGAATTGCCCTCCTGCGTGTTGTAGGGCCTGCAGCAGACGCTGTCCCTCTCCTCGCCGTTTAGGGCGCCAAAGCTCTCCATCGAGGGGAGCACATATTCGGTGCTCATCGTGTTACGTCCAGTCGGGTACGCCGTGTAGAGACACTATTCTTTGTCAGCACAGAGCAGATTCCGGGTTCTGAGGTGACGAGGGCGACTGAAGCACGAAGAGTTCCAATGAATAAGCCTGGAGTTTAGACTAGAATAGTGTAAAGTACAGGAGAATAACTACGGTCTATATACTAAAGTCCCTAGGGGTTTGTAAATTAAGGTACAGTGTCCAATGACAATGGACAAGATTAATGCGAAGTAAATGAAGGGGTATAGGAACGTAGAGGGGTGATCGGGAACCCGAAGGTCGGGAAACCGATCATAACCGTTTGGGATCCTAAAACGGTATCCAAGTTCGATTGATCAGATAGTTGATCTGATCAATGATCGGGTTGTTCGGGTTGTTCGGGTTCTGGAAGTAAAATGAAAAGACGGTTCATGACAAGGTCCTCCGACCAAACCCTCTGGCTGTTTTCTATGGGCAACCGGACATAAGGACAGATGTTCCTCCACTCCATCCTTACCTACTACCAGCTGGTTCTGGAAGCCTTCATGGCGGACGGGAACATCTCACAGGAAAAGCTTGTCCGGTTCGCCATGTCCTTCATTTTGAAGGACACAGCCGCTCGGTGGACCAAGCATTGCTCGTTGGCCGTTTCATTCCCATTTCCCACCTGGGCCGGATTCGAGGCCGAGTTCCGCCTCCGGTTTATAGAGGAGAATGAGCAGGACCAGGCCCTCACCAAGCTTGAGTCCCACTCGTACTTCCAGGGCTCCTGTGACGTCTACTGGTACACGGACGACTTCGAGGAGCTGGCCGTAACGGCTGGTTACATGGACATGCTTGTCCAGGTCACCAAGTATCGCTCTGGCCTTGACCTGCGGATCAATGTCACAATCACGACGTCCGGAACCGCCCCCAACCTCACCGACCACAACAGGTGACACATACGCGCCTTCTGGCAGTACAAAATTTTCGGCCGTGCCTGGACCAGAAGCCCTCCAGCCTGTCTTCCAGCTGCTTTACCTCGACCGTGTGCGACGGGCATATTCCCCGCTCCGGCGTCCACACATGTTCCGGTCTCATTCGCGTAAGGTCTGGCACCCGTGCTTCCAGCGGTTGTTCCAATAGATGTTGACCAGACCCGGGCACGCACATTCACATGCACCTGCTTCCGCTGTAGAGCTGTCAGACACCTCGCCCACGAGTGCCCCGTTATGTCTGACATCTGGCACATGGATGTTCTCGACAAGGTTGTCTGTCAACTTGGCAACAACCTCCTCAGCAATCTGTTTGCCCGTCTCTCTACCACCGCCTCGCTCTTGGTGGAATCAATTGACATGGATGTGGACCTGATGGGTTTTCTGTCCCTGGCTGAGTGAGCGGTGTGCCCTCGGTTGTGTCGCCTAATCATTACGCCCTCTTGTATTCAGATACTGTCAATATATCCAACTCAGAGGTAGTAATGAGAGGCACCCCCCCCCCACCCCCCCCGTCCCTGTTTCCGTCCGGGTGACTGCAACTCCCCTTTCCGTTCTAGAGATGGAAACCTGCACCATCCCTGAGCTGGGAACGAGGACAGTGATGGCGGCCCCTGTCCCTGAGCTGGAAACAAGGACAGGGCTGCTCCGGCATGTTCATCGCCCAAAGTGGGAACAGCGACTCCCCTGGCAGTACATCATCAATTCCATTGAGGGCCAGAACTCCCTGCATATCCCACTGGACTTGAAGTCTGTTGAGACCACTGCACGAATGTCAATGAAGGCTCTGGTCAACTGCAGAGCGACTGGAGACTTCATTGACTCGGAGTACGTCATCTCCTGGAACCTTCTGGTCTCGTAGCTTTTGCAGCCCATCCCAGTTCTTAACGTGGATGGCAGTCCGAACCAAGTGGGCGGCATCACCGGCATAGTCGATATGATGGTCAACTACAAAGAGCACACCAAGTGCATCCAGCTCGCCGTGACTCGGCTCAGCAAGCAGCACATCATTTTTGGCTACTCCTAGCTGCAAAAGCACAATCTGGAGATCAACTGGAAGACCAAGGAAGTTTGGATGATGCGCTGCCCGACTGGATGCCACACCTGCCATGACAAGTTGCAAGCTGTCTAGAGGAACGAAAAGCTCACTGCCTTGATCCTCTGGCAGCTGTGTGAAGGTCTGACCCCGTCTATCTGTGCCATCAACTCGGACGAGTGGCATGGAGACAATGGGTACAACCCGGAAGTGGACAATGATGACCTACTGGACCTGTCTCTGGACCCAGACTGTGACGACAACAATGACGAGCTCGAGGAAGGCAATCACATTCTCTACACCATGTTTGCCCCGGCCGAAGAGATTTGAGCTGGGAGTACTGTCCCACAGTGTCCCGCAAAGGCTTACATGTCATGAATCGCCCGGGTTCTACTTTTGGATACAGATGTGTCTTAGCGGCATGGGACTCTCATGACACCACCACATGACCTTCTCACAGTTGAAACCCAGCCATGGATTCTAAAGCCGCAGGCTCAGGGAGTCTGTGCCACGGGATACAGAAGACCTTAGAGACTAGGAACCTATACAGACAGATCCTAGTCCCTGGATGCGCCACAGCTGACATAGAAGCGTACACGAAGTACATGACTGGTTGCAAACCGATCAGGGTTTGAACCACTGGATATGATAACATTAAGGATTAGGAAACCCGAACATCGGGTCTCCTAAGTCCTCCGATGCCACGGGAGTGGACACAGAGGAGTCCAGGAGTATCAGCATTAACACTCCTTAATGCTGTGGTACAGGAACTGATCACAATTGACTGTGATCGCTTAATTTATTAGAAGCCTATATAAGCTTGGTAGAATCTCCATGTACAGTAGATTCTACCTCGTCTAATCTCAGGCTTCTACCTTGGCTTGGCATAGGCATTGTCTCCACCCTGCCCAGGCTCCTACCTGCACACGTTACGAGGTTGGGCAAGACAGAGTAGGTGCAATTAAATATTGAATTATGAGGTGTAGTAATACAAAAAGACAAATCATTGATAGCCGACACTAATACTCCTGAACTTCAAAGGCCCTAACCTCTCCATGGCGGCACTTAACAGACATAAACAACATAGCCACCCGCATGGCTGGGCTGCTACCTTTTCATTAGCTCGATTGCAGTGCCCCTAGAAAATTTATCAATGGGCTTTATAACCCCTCAGCAGCCCCCCACACTTATTTTGACATTTCTTTGAAACACAGAGGTCCACAAGGAATATTTTCGGCAAATGTGGCTATGTTGTTTACATCTGTTAATGCCAGCCGCTGTGGAGAGGTTAGGGCCTTTGAAGTTCGGGAGTATTAGTGTCGGCTATCAATGATTTGTCTTTTTGTATTACTACACCTCATAATTCAATATTTAATTATGCCTACTGTCTTGCCCAACCTCGTAACGTGCACGGGTAGGAGCCTGCACCCTGCCCTGCTCCTCCACATCGTACTATGGATTGTATCCACGCCCTGGGTTATATACCTGAGTGGATACCACACCTTCTTCGACTCATTCCGGGTTCCGCCTCGCATCCTGACCTATGACATACGGCCTCCTAGAGAGGACGCCGTACGGTTGGTCCTACTGCTCAGGGAACACACGAGCTACTAGCATCTATCGGGTCTATCCTGGTTGGGGTTCTCGCTGTTTAGCTGACCCAGAGGCCGTTGCTGACATTACACATGGAATTCCGCACCAGCTGGAACTGAGATTCTGTCCTGAGCCGCAGACTTCTCGGATGTCTTCAACAGGGAGTCTTTCAACTCTCTGCCGGAAAGACGGATGTGGGACCATGCCATCAAACTTGTTCCGGATGTGAAGCCGGCCAATTGCAAGGTCTACCTGATCTCTCCACTCGAGCAGAAGGAGCTCAATGCCTTCATGGCAGAGGGATTGAGTACCAGCCGCATCTGTCTGTCCAAATCTCTGATGGTGTCTCCAGTCTTCTTCGTTAAGAAGAAGGACAGTGCCCTCTGGTTTGTCCAGGACTACCGGGCACTTAACGCAATGACCGTGAAGAATCAGTACCCTCTCCCTTTGATCAACAATCTTATTAACCGTTTGCAGGGAGCCTGGTTCTTCACAAAACTCAATGTCTGGTGGGGTTTCAACAACGTCCAGATCCAGGAAGGCAACAAATGGAAGGCTGTGTTCCATACTAACTGGGGGCTCTTTGAGCCACTGGTGATGTACTTCGGCCTTACCAACTCCCCGCCCACCTTCCAGACAATGATAAACAACATTTTCCAGGACCTCATTCTGTCTGGAGACATCATGGTCTACCTCGATGACATTCTCATTGTAAATTCTGACCTGACCCATCATCGCGAAATCATCTGGGAGGTGCTCTGTCAGCTCCAAGAGTACCGCCTTTTCCTCTGTCCAGAGAAGTGCGAGTTCGAGAAATTGACAATTGAGTACCTCGGTGTCATCATCTCGCACAACCATGTTGAGATGGACCCCATCAAGGTTGCCAGTGTCGCTCCGTGGCCTATGCCCGAGAACAAGAAGGATGTGCAGCAGTTCCTTGGCTTCACAAACTTCTACCAGAGGTTCGTCCAGGCGTTCTTGGATGTCACCTGGCCACTTTTCGACCTGATAAAGAAGGGTGTGGCCTGGACCTGGACTGCTGCCTCGGCCACTGCGTTCCAAGCCCTCAAGGACGAGGTGACCATGGAGCCCATCCTGGCCCTTCCAGACAAATCCCAGCCATATCGGCTGTAGGCTGACAGTTCTGACCGGGCAACCGGAGCCTTCCTGTTGCAGCAGGGCACAGATGGAAAGTGGCACCCCATTGCCTTCTACTCTAAGAGCTTGAATGATGTCCAACGGAACTACATGATCTACGACAAGGAGATGCTTGCAATCGTCCGAGCCTTAGAGGAGTGGCGGCACTTCCTCGAAGGCACGCAGCACCTGGTCGAGATCTGGACAGACCACAAGAACTTGGAGTACTTCCAGAAGTCGCAGAAGCTGAACTAGAGGCAGGCCAGGTGGTCCCTGTACCTGTCCTGGTTCAACTTCACCCTGTTCCACCAGCCAGACTGCCTTATGGGTTGCCCGGACGTGCTTTCCCGCCACCCTGACCACAGAGCCAGTTCCAAGAACTCAGATGTTATGCTCCTCCAGCCGGAACTCTTCCACATCCGGTCGATGGAGGAAATCACAGTCGACGGACCCGAGGTTCCCCTTCTGCGCGATGTCTGGAAGGCATTTGTGACCGAGCTGGAGCTTGAGGCCCCCATTGTGCTTGTCGCCTGGGAGCTCCTCAAGAACCAGAAAGCCCCAGTCCCTCGCTTGGCCGAATGGCAAATCTCAGACGGAATTCTCCTATTTCGCAGCAAGATTGTTGTACCACGGAATAAGGACCTCCGCTGCCGGATTATGGAGCAGCACCACGACACGTGGGTCGCCAGACACACTGACCACTTCAAGACATTGGAGCTTATCTCCAGAACTACTGGTGGCCCCAGTTGTCCCGACACATCGGTGAAAGGATTGAGATCGGTGTGTTCATGAAAATCTTTAACCAAAGATTCCCACTAAACAAAACCAAAACCTCAAAACTTGTTTTTGTGTTCAGGGGTTCGCGTGGCAGGAAACTACGAGTGCGAATTTGGATTAAGGTATGTGTGTGTGTGTCGTTTTTGGAAACCCAAACTAAACTCTTCTTCGTCTAAACCTTCAACCAGCAATTCCAACCCAAAACTAAAATTCTGTTTCTTCAAAAACCCGTGAGTCCGTTCCCGTTCCATTCCAACAATCCCGTTAACAATTCCGTAGAGTCCCGTTCGCATTCAAATTCCAGAGAGTCAATTCACAGGTATAAACCCGGGCGTAAAATCGTATCTAGTACACCGCTTCGGTCCTCTTTTATACTCCTACTGTTTGTACTCCCTAAATAAACCATAACCAATGTAAATTCTGGTTTCCATGTCCACAATTCCTAAGTAACCGGTGGCGGAGGCGTCTGTATCCTTACACCAGACGCGCTCCCTTGGTGACTTCCCAAAAGGCAGGGCATCCCCTTGCCATTGCTCTGGGTAACGGGCTATGTTCGTTGGTAACCCTGCTCATCCTCCCTATGCACTGCATGTTCCCTGGGTGCTACGCATCCCTAACGCGTCCGTTGCATATTTTGCTCCATCCCGGGGAGTGCCGGTTAGGTATGTATTTGATTGTAATCCTCGCTTTGACATTTTCTGATCGCCGTGATCCTCATCAACCACATTGTTTCTTGCACAAGAAAGTGGTGCCGTTGCTTCCCATTGTCCTTCTGTCTTGTGTTCAAGTCCTCCTTCCGTAGTTTGTTCACTGTGAGTCGAAAGAACCCCGGAACTCGCTGAGTACCCACATCAACCCATCAATTCCGGTGAATCGGAGACCAACCCGCCGTGTTGTCAGGCGTGTAAATTCCTACCGCTCGTCATTGGCCAGTACATCGGAACCTGTGATGCATGTAACTGGACAAAGGCGCCCAGCGACTCCCCCACGGTGAGCTTCATCCGACCAAGATTCTGGACGAATGCTGGAACACTGTCTTGGTGGACTTCATTGTTGAGCTCCCGGAAGCACACAGATTCAATGTGGTCATGGTCATGGTTGACGTCCTCGGTAAGCGGGCTCACTTCAACGAGTGCCACACCGGCCTTGGTGCTGTTGGAGCCACCTGGCTGTACTACCGGAATGTGTGGAGGCACCACGGAACCCCCCGGAAGTACATCTCCAATCACAGCCCACAGTTCATCACAAAGTTCACCCAAGAACTGTAGCGCCTCATCGGCATTGAGCCTGCCACCTCGACTGCTTACCACCCACAGACCAATGGCCAGACCGAGTGCATCAACCAGGAGCTTGAACAGTTTGTCCGTATCTTCACGAGCTACAAACAGGACGACTGGGATGAGCTCCTGCCAGCAGCTGAGTTCGTGTACAACGACCACATCCACTCCTCGATGCAGCAGGTTCCGTTCATGACAGACACCGGCCACCTTCCTCAGAGGGGTTTCGAACCGAACGGAATGCGCTCCACTGATAAGTCCATCAACAAGTTCTGTGACTGGATCACTGCTGGGGTCTCTGAGGCCAAACCCATGCTCGTCAAAGCCAAGGACAAGTTCAAGCTCTACTATGATTGCCGCTGCGTGCCTGTGCCAGAGATCAAGGTAGGTGACCGAGTCTGGGTGAATGCATCCGACATCAAAACAACGTGCCCATTACCCAAGTTTTCAGACAAGCAGCTCAGGCCCTTCCAGGTCATAAAGGTTGTGGGCAAGGGTGCATACAAGCTCAAGCTCCCACCACGCTACTCCCAGCTCCACCCGGTCTTCCTGGTGGTGAAGCTAGAGCTTGCAAAGCCAGACTCATTCCCCAGCTGCCCTCAGAATGACAAGACACCACCTGTCCTCCGGACGGACCGGGATGAGAGGTGGGAGGTCGCCGAGATCCTTGAAGCACAGGTCTGCTATGGCAGCCTCTGGTACATAGTGCGGTGGAAGGGTTATGGACTGGAGCACAATAAGTGGGTAAAACACTCTGATGTCTTCACCAAGGACACCATTGATGCCTACTACTGCTGCTACCCCAACGCTCCCTGCCGGATTGCCTCGGCCACCTTCGACACACTCTCCTTCCGGAGGCGTGACAGGACCATCTGCTTCATACGTTGGGACACCATATTCCAAGGGGGGTGATGTCAGGGGAACCCCCACTCCGGCTCCGACTCTGGCTCCAGCTCCAGCCGCTTCCACTCCAGGCGGTTTTCCGTCTGCCATTCCGGACACTCCTGTGCCTGTCCATCTGTCCATCCAACCGTCTGGGACATCTGTTCGCTCTTGCTGGCACATGCTATGTGATCAGGCCCGGGATCATTGTAAATACCTACGGACACGTGCTACTGGGTAGTTACCAACTAGTATATAAGGTTTTGCCTAGTGTGGGAATCCCCATCCTTTCTTCTCTTCGGATTCCCCTGCTAGGTGCGTAGTATTTCCACTCCTGTATTTAGTACCCATATTTATACTTTGAATTCCCCCGCTAGTTTCTGCACCCCACGCCGAGCTTAAGGTTGCCCTTACAGTTTGGGTGGGGAACAAATATTAGGAGTCTGAGGGTTTTATGGCTCAGAGGTTCTTAGGTGGAATAGTAGCTTTCAGAGTTGTTCTCCTCAGAAACAATCCACTAGTTCTCTCAGATCTCTCTGCTACTGGGCAGTTCCTAGCAATAGACACAGCCGAAAAGTGCCATAGCCAAGGCTTTATGGCATTTCAATGGTATATGTCAGACACTTGCCATGGCGTTGGCCATGGCATTGCATGGGTGTTGGACAAAGTCTTTGTTCCTTTGTCAGGGTGGGAATTTGGTGCGACTTACCCGGCCCGATCTCGGTGATCATCCGGTGATCATCCTAGCCTCAGGCTCCTCAACATCCTTGCTCTGCTGCGTCCCACTTTCCATCAGAAATATATTCATTATGCACTGTAAACTGACTCTCCTAATTCAGGATTGTGCTTCTAGGGTTGCCTGAATATTGTAGAGGTGTGGGATCGAATAGTACATTCTCGGGGGATACCTGCGGGCCGCTGGGTTTGCAGGCGGAACAAATTCCCTGCACTGTGAGGGTTTAGGGGGAGTAGGACTGTAAGATAGACTTTCAAATGTTTCCTTGGGTGACCTCCATAGCGATTTTGACCTTGTTCAAAAACAAATTGCTCAGCCATGGATAAAAAAGGGGTGGGAGAGTTGAGGACTGTTGGGCTGAACCCTGTGATCGCTGGATATTCCCATGCTGACAAAGGAACAAAGACTTTGAGTAACACCTGTGCAACGCCATGGCCAACACCATGGCAAGTGTCTGACATATGCCATTCAAATGCCATGAAGCCGCGGTCATGGCATGTGCCAGCTGTGAGACTTTGACTTCCTGAATTGAAGGACATTTGGTACAGCTGTTTTGAGAAAAGAATACACTTTTTAATTGAGTGGTGCTGCTCAATTTGTGCTTACATTTGTTTGACACTGAGTCTATGTGCTCTACATTTTGGTTGTGCCCCAATGCACGTCATAGCCCAACACGGTATTGTGACTCCACCCTGCCCCATACAATTCTTAGCATATATTAAAGACAAATAATTTCTTTCTACTGCCCGCAAGCCTTGGGCATGGCTGAGAGGAGGTGGAATGTCGAGAGCAAATGAAATGCACGACCACTGCACTCATGATGGCAGTGGAGCAAAATGGAGCAAAATCAAACTCAGCATCAAACAAGTGTAAGCACAGATCGAGCAGCACCACTTGATCAAAAGGTGTGGTGGTGGGCAATGACTTGGTCACTTGATCGAAAAGCCGGTTCAGACTAACCCAGAACTCGTGGAAAGGTTTTCAAGGCCTAAAATATTCCGGATTGTCTTGGTTGCAAGAAGTAATATGCTCTAAACATGTGGAGGTATGCCGTCTTCAAGGTGGAATTTTTGATTTCGGCCATTGTTGGGAGGGAGTTGGATTTTGGCCGCCAATTATAGTCCTGCACTGGTAAAAAGGCGAAATTACAAAATCCGGATTGAAGGCGACGTGCCTGCTCATAATTCAAACAAACTTCCTCAATTGACCTAAGGGCCATTCCTCGTTGTGAATATAAAAACATTTTCAGACTGATGCATGTCCCATCATTTTGAGCATGTTTTGATCTCGGAACCTCCCGCCGACTGCGCCATATCTAGATCACATTGCTATTTCTCAGCAAATTTCTTCCACAGACAGCCTACACAAGGTCCTCTGACATATAACTGACATAAAAACCAACCAAAATGCACCTAAATAATGCATTCGACGTTGGGAGAGTTATGTCGGGCCCAGGCTTAATCGGCAAGTTACGATTTGCAGAAAGGTTGCACATTTTGGGGTATCTCTTCGGCCCCAAATATAGTGCAGGTGGGCTATGATGCTTAGGATGTGCCAAACCATGCTTCTGAGTAGTCGCTCATAGACAGATGCTTCAACATTCTGAAACTCGTACCTCATTTGTTGAAGTCTGTTACTAACCGCAGGGGTCTGATCAGGTCAGAATCTTATTATGTAAACTGCAGAGTTTGAAACCCGAGTCACACTGTTTGGCATATAAGACATCCAAATTGCTCATGAATTGCTACAAATGGCACCATAACAACTGTATCTAACTTTCTCCCACCTCAGATTTTTGAAAAAGCGAGTAAAACTTGCCCAGTAGAAGAGGCGGTTTTGGGTCATGTGAGTTTCGGCCGAAAAGCAACCAATGAGCGAAACTCTCAGAAGCTCATCTATATGTCGCAGAAAAAATAAGAAAGCTTCAGACAGCTCTATAATCCCACCATGGAGTATCCTTTGACACTATCAGTCCTGGAGTGTTGAGGAACAAGATCTTCTGGAGAAAAGCGGCATGGACACAGCCACCAACTTTACATAATATTAATAAGGTTCCAACCCAATCGGGCACCTGCGGTAACAACAAGACTAGCTTCTGAGACCGAATTGATTTTTTTCTGGCAAGAATGAGCTCACTCAAGGGCAAACATTGGTGAGTCAACAAATTTGGTGTGTTCTCACACACACACAACCTTCCCCACGTCCGCCTCACAGGCGCACAGCGCCGCCCCTTCATCTCGTCTCACAGGCGTGCAGCGCCGCATCCTTCCTTCCCCCCACGAGCTCTCCATCTACACCGCTGTTTGGTAGAAAGGTTTTGTGAATGTTTGGCAGCTGATGTTTCTGGATGTTGGCTTGGTCATCCTCAGATGTTGCTGGATACATCGCCACAATAAAAAAGAGTCACTTCCTCACGGCTTCCGTGACATGATGTTTCCACAACATTGAGACCGACATTGTTGGCAGGTCGTATGCAACCTTTGATTAATCAAAGTACAGAACATTGCCAGTATTTCCAGTTTGATGTCCCAGCGACACACCATTATTATCCAAGAACTGATTAATTGAGCATTGGAATGTACGTGAAATAGGTAGTGCTATATGTATACATTAAGAATATCTACTCGCATCCTGGCGCGATGAGCTCCCGTTGATCAACGGAATCACTTGTCGTCGTTGTCGTTGTGCGAGGCAGCACGCTCGGGCTGCGGAAATCCAATCAATGAAATCATCGGCAGTGAGCGAGAAGAACACGTACAAGTACCACTCCCATGGGCTGTACTCTGCGGTGATGAGCAGGGAGAGCGTGCGCATGCCCGAGTGGGAGGTGTTGGACACGGCGATGAGCGCGAACAGCGTGACATAGTCAACGTACTTGATGGAACGTCGAGGCGATCTTGACATCGGACGCGTCTCCTGCGGGTGGTCGAGTCGAGCGTGAGCGTGTCTGCATCGTAGAGGCGGACAAGGTGAATGTGCAGCGAAGGCGAGTATGGTGCAGCGATCCTCTGTGCAGGAGAAGTGGGTGAGTTGAGGTAAAATAAGGCAGAAAGGGAGGGGAGAGGATGGAACTCACAGAAGGACACACTGGTATGAGGATGAGTGCGAGCATGACATAGAGCCCGCCGAGCTTCAATGGGCCGGCAACCTGGACAGTTGGAGTTGCGAGTAAGGCTTGAGGGAGTTTGAAGCCTTGAGCAACTTGAGACCAGCGACGACCCGAATTGAATAGGTTTCGAAGACGATGTGGTTGGAGCTCAATTCAAGTAGAGTGTAAGAGATGGGTTGAAGAGGTGGAGAGCTTGGAGGGACACGGAGGGGTCACCATGACCGCTAATGGACACGAGTGCGAGATCAGGTATCACCGTGTTGGAGGGTTGGATCAGCTCCTGAGAGGGATGCTTGTTCAGCGGCGAGGATGGGAGCTGAGTTGGCTTGCGACTTGAATTCGATGCTGTGGTGAGATGGGGGGAAAAGACGAAGAGACGGATTGTGTGCACCAACATTGTACTTGTTTGTGCTGATGCGCACGGACGTCGATCACAATTCAATTCACAACAGATTACTTAACTTCAAGTACTAGGTTTCTGATTCTTTGTAAGTACATGAGAAATTTGAAAATTTCTGTCCTTCTCATTGTGCTAAAGAGCTCCCTAACCTCACACAGTTTCATGAATGCTGCACGCTTGCACACCATGTGTGGTGATCATTAATACTAAGGCCGGTTCAAACCAATTGACGGGCCGTCTCTAAGACAAAGGTCAACACTGGTGGACACCGTATACGTGCATTGTATGCCCACACCTCAGATTATGAATTGGCGAACCAATATGGACACTTGATTGAATACCCACGCTACCGGAAATACTGGGTGAATATTTCCAACAATGTTTCCCAGAGCTTTGGGCAATGTGCTTACAACATTGTCCTGGCGTTGGCAAGATGATTTGCATCGGATGTTCTCGAAACCTCCCTTACGACACATTTTGGACATCCCGAGAAAATGCTTCAATCACATTCCAGCTAACTGCAAAACCGGAGAGCCTTTACGAAAAAAGCTGGCCAACGCCACCTGACGTCAGTTCCCCCGTTTAGACGCTCAGCTCCACCCGCCCACAAGAGAGACGATACACAGTCACGCCATGGTTCGAACAGTAGCGCTTTCATGAAGTGGTTGTGTAGTAAGTAGAATGTAGTAGAAAATATTTTTGAATGAGATATAGTGTCTGGATTTCAAGAGACGGAGGTGTTTGAATTATATAGTTCGTGGGTCAGAGACTTGGAGGTGGGGCCACAATAAACCCTATGACGACTCGATGGTACAACATCGATACATATAAGTCGACGCAGCAGGCCCGAGTCCTGGACAACCTCCCAACCCGCACAATGGCTCGGCTGGGATGTAGCGGTAGTTGTTCGACATGGTGGAAGGGATCCAGACAGGTATTGCATGGTGTACTACGCCTCGGAGCTGAGTGGCGAAGGGAGTGGAGCTAACTGCCTAAAGGGGAACTGACATCAGGTGGCGTTGGCCAGCTTTTTCCGTAAAGGCTCTCTGGTTTTGCAGTTAGCTGTCACTGAACACTACATATCCATCGCCCACCATCATGACCTAAAAACGAGGAACCCAGTACGACCCAGATGCAAAGGGACATATGTCCGAGGCACAAAAGGGCTACATGGCATACTCTCAACGGTCTCAGCAATCATGCTTTCGTCTACGAATAGCCGTCGCACACGATAGGGGCTTCAACGAACATTGTCCCCCATTCCCGTCCCCAGTCCCAGTCCCACTTCTACCGCCGACCATAACATCTTGGAAACTACGCTCGCGTTTCGCGGTTATAATATCTTGGGGATTGAACGACTGAATCCCTATGCCCCTTTCTCTTCGGAACTTCCAGGGCGTGCTTCCCGTCACCCGATTCTACCCGCACCTTCATAACTACACCAAAACGGTTCGCTCCTCTCGGATGTGGTCAGAATGTCTGTTCTTGGTTCACTGAAACTCGTTACATGGCTTCTTCTCCCTACACCACAATGACCTATCTTTAACTGTCCTACGTTGTGTACTGGAGTACCCGTTTAACTAACATGATTCCCTATGCAATGCAGTCTTGTACCTCATCCATCGCTCCCCTGTCCCCTCACGCAAGGTCCAATCGGGCGAAATCCTCGGCCACTTCACTCGCGTCCTCGGAACTTGACACACACGAAGCTGAATGACGCGGCGCTGAAAGTGTATCCGACCGACGTTTGTCCGCCTCTTCGGGTGTGTATACAAACCCCACTTGGAGCAGGTAGGGGTCCTCCACGACCTCGACACAGTGACCGACAATGTTGTATTCCTGCCGCCATCTTGAGTACTTGGACGTTCGGCGATCCGCAGAAAAAGCGCTCACCTGCTCAGTATCACCCGAAGTGATATGGTGATAGCGATGAAGAGTGGCTTCAAGTGCAACGACTGCTCCCTCTACCACCTCCCCTAGCACCTGCCTGGCCGTTAGACTACACTTTAATGGGTGATTGACAGCGGTCGCTCTCACCTCGGTATAACTTGTGCAATGGACAATGTATCGATCCTCGGTATCTCCCTCTGATGCGTCGATCCAAGTTGAGGCCACAGTGAACTCCTTGTGGAGCGTGATAAGTACTACCCGAGCGTTCCAGTCTCTAGCTCCTCACCTGTGAACGTCTATGCTTGTCCTCCTCAAGGAGATAGAACAACACAGACACCGTCTCCAGGTGGTGGTTGATGGTGTTGGGGGTACCTGCTGAAGGCAAACGAATGGAGAACGACAGAACCGCTCCCTGGCGTGCTACTTAGCTCACAGTCCACTTGGTATCCTAACGAGAAGCAGCCGCACCTGCTCGCTGAGCTTGACTTTGTGAACCTCCCCGATAGAACCGAACCGGTATACCGGATAATAGCGAGGGTACCCGGGCTGGAGGATACGATACACGAACTCGTGAACTAGTCTCCCAGTGTCAGACTCGATAAACAAAAATTAAGATAGTCGAATTTTTTTTGTTTATATAGAGTCTGATCGAAGTGTCGGGTTCGAACCCGTCGATGAATAAACGTGATAAACGCGTGATCTCATGTGCGCTTCCCACGCCCAGCCCGCGGTCATCTCTCTGCGCGTCCGTGGTTCCTCGCAAAGTGTCGGATCTGCAAGCACAGCAAGGACTACCAGCACACACATAGTATAGAATCCTGTTTTTTTTGCAACCAGTAGGTATTATTGCGAGGAGATCTGTGCTGTCTAGACTGCAGCAAATGCCTTCAATCTGGTAGTTGTGAGGATCATACAGGAGAGGGCTAGCGTGCAGAATACGTTGGGCTAGTGCGTGGCCTTCATTGGTCTTCCATTTGAAGCCTCGGGACATGAGTTGGCGGCTGTAGTTGCGCTGCAGTCGGTGGACGCGCTGAGAATAGCCGTGGGCTGGGCGTGGGAAGTGCACGTGAGATCACGTGTTTATCACGTTTATTCATTGACGGGTTCGATCCTGACACTTAGTACAGACTACTCGTGAACCCCGACAATACGGGACGCGACCCTCTCCACAATAATGTCCCCAGCACTGACATAACTTGCTGTCAGCGCGGTCTCCGTTCCATTGCCCTGGCGATACAGAGTGAGCTGGGTGTTGGTCGGATGGGTTGACCTCGAGGGCGTCGACATGTCGGGTGGCAATGAGGAAATGACTCCGCGGAACCAGAGGGGTCGATCATGTTTTTCCTCTTAGACAAAGTGATCAGCGGGACGTCACTTTCCTGTCCTTGTTAAAATACCAGGCCCACTTGTATTGTCATATCACGCTTATACTATACGAGCATACTTTAATACTCTAATACTCTTGAATACTATAAGTGCGATGAAGTCGAGATCGCCCGGGTCTCACTCACGGATTATAACATGCTTGTCAGTATTAAATGGCAGCCCCTCCTCCACCGACTTGATACGATGAAATGCACGAGGGTCGTCGATGCGAATCACCTCAGCAACGTGCGCGTGTATAAAGTACTCCTGCGAATAAAGTTAACAACGCCCGGCCTGATACCTATGTTCACTCACTCTTTGGACGCCGCAATCGTGGCGGTGGTCGTGCCGGTGCAGGGTTGCCTCGAACGATACAAGCGACCCCCACGATAATCCCCTCCCCCTGCGGCTGCTCGGCTTTTCAGCATGACAGATCACGAGGAGGGAGGGAGAGACTTACTTCAGTGAACGAAGATACGTTCACCATAACAAGGTCCCCTTCTACCCATGGCCGTACGACGTTGTACCCTGGTTCCTCCTCCCGATCCATGATGGTATTCAGGACCTCCAACGAGCGCATGTGACTCATATATACCTGGGGGGAAGTAGCGACGGGGAACCCTACATAGAAACAATGCATCCGCTGATCCTGGGACGGTGTTTAGCAAAACCTTTATGAGATCATCTAGCTCACCGTTCCCGCCACCGCATCTCTCACCACTCGGGCCGCAAACCAGAGTTTGAGGAGTTCACCTCCTCCTTCCCCAGCAATGTAGTGATACGAACTGAGTCCCGTCCGTCGGTCAACAATGGTCGTACGAGCACGGATGTCAGGGACATCCACGACATTCATGTGCTCCAACAGCCCCCCCCCTCCAGACGATCCGATATCGAAACAGGAGGGATAAGTGCTTGATGAGTATGCGCTGGTGCGCGAATGAGAATCGCACATGGTGCCTGGGGTGCCGTCGACTTACAACACTTATATTCACTCGCTCCACACCGCCTCTCCCCCTCCCGTCCTGCATTCCATCGAAATTATGCAAGACAGGGCATGTCTTGAAAGTCCTGAACGGCCCGCGAAGGGTACGATCGATCGCTCCCACAGCCCTGGTACCTACAACGCCGCCTTGGCTGCCTCGGAAAACCCATTAGCCATCCGGGGCTCGCGCTGTCGTCGTGTAAGACTTAACTCACCTACAGTCACGATGCGACGTCCTGGAAGATCGAGAGACTCAGAAAAACATTGCTGACAAATGATCTCTCACGCATGTGGGTCCCCGTCCCGCCTTGTGTCCTCCCCGTGGGTTCATCCCACGGCGAGACCTCGAATGTCTCAACCACCTCATACCCAGCGGTGGTGCCATGCCCCGTAAACCGACGAACTCTACCTACCCCTGATCACCCGGTATAGAGGGGTCACTCTGGCGCTCCCCTCTCTACAACTGGCATCGAGGGACTGTAATATGGATAATGAACTACGGACACCCCTGATCACCCGTTCACGCATTCCCTGACTCCATCCCCTGCCCCTCGACAACTCAATCGAAAGGAGCGTGACCGGCGAATTGTATTGGCGACCTAGACGGAGCATCTGCAAGTCTTATAAGACTAACATTTCACCTGTAACTGCGCTCCCCAACCCCCTCAATGACCGCTGTACCCAGCGACCCCGGCGTCTCTTCCCTGCCTTCATCCACTGCACCCACCCCAGTTTCCCTATACCCCACGGAGCCTTCTACCCGTCCCACCATCGTCCTCCCAGCGTTGAGAGATCGACAGGCTGCTGCGACGACCGACTGGTCCCATCTGAGAAGTATGGCAGAGCGGGCTCGTGCTGCAGTTGTGACGGCGCCACTCCCTCCCTCCGCTGACGCGACCGAGGATACGTCCTGTATGGTGGTAGATCCCCGTCCAGATGACAACGCTGGCCTAGCTCCGCCGGACGCCCCAACGAGTACACTCCCCCTCACAGCACAGTCGTCCCAGACTGACAGCGATCTAACAGAGTTGACCGACCCTGGTGATAATCCTCCCACCACCTCCGACACCTCTGGCTTTTTTCATGTCGACGCCTGCTTCGCTGGCGCTGCGGAGGGCTCCCCGGCATCGGCCGTGCCCGCCTATCCAACTGCTGCACCCTCTGTTAAGAGAACGTTGAAAAAGCAGTCGTCCAGGTCTCTTGACGCTGCAGCAGCACCCACTGATAAGGCAGCCACTAAATCGAAGACCGACCCTCCTAAGTTCTTTCACGATAGCGACATGGTCTTATACAACCATATCGGTCTCGCACCCCCTCTCGCTGGCGAGACGGCTAGCCATCATCGGGAACGCATGACACAGAATGAGGTATATTCCTTATCATGCCCAACTTAACATCCGCTAAACGACGCCTAGGTGAAACTCGTGGTGTACGTTACTTCGCTCAAACGCACTGCCTCTGCCATCCGCACAGACACATCTGCTCGGAACGCCGAGTTTGCTAGGATGCTCGCAGACACACAGGCCACTCTGCGGAGCACCGGAGTCGGTCATAGTGCTGGCACTGATGTCGCTCCTCTTAAGCTAGAGCTGGCAATGGTGTGAGCCGACCTCAACGCCTCTGTCACGGACTTTGCGAACAGGCTCTCGAACCTGGGCGCCAACGACAGCATCCTACCCGAGGTCGTCGCTCTAAAGGCCGAGCTCGCTGAGCTTCGTACGGACATGCTCACCGCTGACAACCACCACATCCGCGCCAGTTCACCCTTCAGTCCGGAAAGGGACCCTGCCTACCAGGTGTTGATACACGAGGTCGCCGCTCTACGATCGCGTGTCACCGCTTCCTCCACTTCTCAGCCTCTTGCGCTGGAGACAGACAACACCTTCCTTACTCTGTGCGCCGCAGTACAGGAGGATAAGCAGAGGATGGAGGACATTGTTAACGCTCTTCCTCCCCCTGAGTTCTACAACGCAATCACCGCCATGCGCGCGGACATAGCTTCGCTTTACTCGAAGGCTGCCGAAGCTGGACGTATCACCACTGCGATGGCCCCTTCCTCGGCCTCGGCTGTCCATGGACGAACCATGCCCCTCGTGGCATCTGTCCCTTCGCTCTTTATGCCAGCCCCGCCTGCTCCCCCCTCGCTGGTAGCCAGGCTGCCCACCATCGCCCCCGTCCCCAGCAATGTCTACATGCCCGCCGTCATGGGGAACGCAGGTGCTGCTACAAGCGCTCCTCCCCACATGTTCCATACCGCGACACCCTTAGCCCCAAACGCCTTCGCGTCCTCGGTGGCGACCCAGCCCTTCATCATGCCCACCGTGCTGGAGCCACCGACTGCAGCCGCCACAAAGTGCTCCGCGTTGACGTCTGGCGGGTCATCTGGCAAACGCCAGAGGCTGGACGGTTTCCAAAATCCCTGGCCCGACGTGTTGTTCGGCCCCGTTACTATATTGGCTTCAACGAAGCAGGCGCTTAATGCCCTGATGGTCTCCGCCATCTCCTACCTCGTCCAGCTGGCGGCCAACGCGGGTCAACACTGCACCATCGGGAGCGAGGACATAGCATCCACCCAGGTCGACCGTAGCAGCCCGAACACCTTGAGCATCCGCTTCAAGTCGCGCGATAAGGGTGCTCTGTTCTGTGCTCTAGTCGACCGGTACTCCCCCCTCCCCAGTCAAACTGCTGTCTTCCGCGGCGACTCGGTGTTAAAGCACGGGCGCGTTCAGGGCATCAACTCCGGTACCGCGTCCTCGAACCAGCAAGCGCTTCAAGACCTCTTTGGAGGGAGTAGCAGTGCCGTAGCAGAGAGGTAGACTACCCTTCGTCAAATACTTATGCGCAACCATCCCTAATTACTATATAGCCTTGTAGCTACGTACTCTGATCTCAGAATTATTTCCTGGAACATCGGTGGGGACCTCCCTATTAAGATACGCGAGAAACCGACCATTAAGCTCATTAATTCAAACGACGTCGTCTTTCTTCAAGAGACATGGCTTCGACCTGAGCAGGAACACTCCCTTCCCTTGCCTCCCGGCTTCATCCTCGTCGCCCGGTCCAGAGGAAACGGCAGTTCAATGAGACGCTGCAGGGGGGGGGTGGCGGCGATCATCCGTGCTACTCTGCACTTCAAGGTCCTTGAGGGTATTTCGGGTCCTGATCTCATCGCCCTAGATCTAGAAAACATTTTCCTCGTTGGCACCTACATTGCCCCCTCCACAAACCACTCCTAGGGGACCTGGTCTGACGTTCACCCGACTGTCAGGTTCAATGAGGCCCTGGTGTGGTGCTCATCCCAGTGTTCTAAATGCTTGGCAGCAGTCGGAGACCTTAACGGACGCGTCAGGGACGAATCCCCTCCCTCCTCCTCGCTGCCCCGCCACTCCACTGATCGAGTCGTGAATGCGCGGGGGAGGTGGATAGTAGATGCGTGCGAGGACAATCGACTGGAAATACTCAACGGTACACGCTATGAGGCCTCGTCTCCCGGCACCTTCACCTCCCACCAGCCAGGCGGTGAGGGGATGGTCGACTACGCCCTGTTCTCTGGCGACTTCCTATCATGGCTGAAAGAGGGTGACCTGCAAATTCTGCCTGTCCCTCGCGAATGGTCTGATCACTCAATCCTCGCCCTCCACATCACCTTCCCCACCCCAACGCCGCGTCCGGTTCCTCAGAGGAATATCCGACTCCGCGAACTAAGCCCTCCCCCAGCCCCTACAGTGTGTGACGTCCTAGTAGAAGACACTCTCGCCACTACACAAACTGATGAGGAGTCGACGCTGGCCCTCTACAGAACGGTCCCTGATGCAGCGCGTCGTCGTGTCCACATCGTCATTGCCGGTGTTTGTATTAACCATGCACGACCTGACGTGGCTGCTGTGTTCGCTGTGTATTGGGGCAATAATAGCGCGCATAACCGGGGTCTGGGTATCCCGGGTAGGCAGCTTGATTTGCGCGCCGTTCTCCACGCCGTCCTCTTTGCTCTAACGATGGCGAATCCGTCCCGAGTCGTAGATATAAGCACAACTTCGAAGTACGCCGTGCGCTCCATATGCTACCTCGCTGGTGAAAATCATACCCGGGGATGGACGTGTGCGAATGGTGACCTGCTCGAGCTCATAGCACGAGCAATACAGGCCAGGGCGGCCCAGACCGTGTTCACTTTTATAGACATTCCGAGAGACTCGAGTGCATACACAGAGGCTCGCTCGATCGCGACGGCGACCGGCCTGAACCCCGACCGGGATGTGGTGGACATTATCGTCCGCAACCCTCCACCTGCGGAAACTCGCCTGAACATTGGTGGCCCAGGGACGGTACCAAGGGTCTGGACTGCCCTCGAGAAATCCGACCCGCATGTCCCTAGGGCACGTACAACAGTCACGGTCGCACAACTCGCAGTTGCAGATAAACCTGACGCCCACCGGAACCGTGTTGTGTACGTGAAAAGCCTACCCCACCTCACCTCTCTTATCTGTCCTTCTAGTGTCAGGCGTGCTCAGGCAGAGAACCTCAACTGCTTACTTAACGCTGAAAATATCCGCGAATGGTGGGATGTAATCCGCGATCTCACGGACGCGAAGAAACGACATGTTCAGGTCACCGCTACGCAGCTTCGAGACGTGTTCGCTACCCGGCTTAACCCACTCCCTATAATGCCCACCCACTTCGACGCCGATCTCAAACGTCTGAGAAACCTTATGTCGGATTCGATCCCCCCCGCTACTGTTGATCACACACCCGAGCACTTCTTCTCTAGACCTTGGGTCCTTGCAGACATCGAAGCCTTAAAACGGAAGCTGCGTGACCGGAGCTCTAAAAGTGCGCACGGGATCGACCACGTATCGTACCTGAAAATACAGTCAATTCCGAACAACGTGCTCCTGAAGCTCTTCAATTATTGCATCCAGAACAGGACGGCACCCCAGGACTGGTTCACTACAATCCTCCTCGGAATACTCAAGCCGGGGAAGGCTGCAGACGACCCAGAAAGTTACAGACTAGTGGGGTTGGAGTGCTGCCTTCTGAAGTGCCTCACGCTGCTGATAGACATGCAGATCCGCACATGGGCGGATGCATACGACTTCCTCCCCGACTCCCAGAACGGCTTTAGGGAGAAGTACCGGACTCACAACAACAGCTTTATACTCCGCTGCGCCGTCGACAAATCCCGCGCAATCAATAAGCCACTCTACGTCGCCTTCATCGATCTTACAAACGCCTTCCCAGCAACAGACCTTCCTACCCTGTGGATGAAGCTTTACGCGGCGGGTGTTTCGGGGCCTTTATTTGATTGGTTACGGATGCTATACGCGAGGATGTCGTACGTGGTAAGGCAGGGCTCTGAAGTGACGGATGCCTTCAAGTCGCTCATAGGCGTCCTCACGGGAGACACAGCTTCCCCCGTTCTCTGGAACGTCTACTTCGCCGATCTCGCTGCTAGATTCGGGGAGGACGCCGACGATATACTCTTGGACGGAATCGCAGTCTCCCACCTGGAACAGGCGGATGACGTCGTCCTCTTCTCCACGACACCCGCTGGTTTCCAGCGGAAAATCGACGCGTTCTTCGCGTGGTGCAAGGAGAACTTCATGGTCGTCAGTGTCTCCAAAACGAAGTGGATGATCTTCGGCCCAATACCACGTCTCATCCCCACCATCCGTGTTGGCGATACACTCATATCCATTGTTAAGCAGTACAAATTCGTGGGCATTCTGTTTACCAGCATCGAGAGGGATATCTTCTCCGCTCATTATGCAAAGAAAATGTCAAAAGCTCGTGCCGTCGCGAACATGACCTTTGCCGTGAAGGATAGTGTCAGTTGCCTGCCACCCCCTTAGGGAATCCAACTTTATCTGACACGTATTGACCCTCACCTCACCTTCGGATGTGAAGTCTGTCTGGACGTCACCCACGCCCACGTCTCAAAGCTCGAAGACGTCCAGAACGAATTCCTCTGCCGGCTCCTCGGCCTCAACAGATGGTCTGTTCTCGCGGTCCTATTCTCCGAAACTGGTATTATCCCCTTACGCTATAGGCGCCTGTCCCTCGCCATTGGCTATCTCACCCACCTTATGTCCCTCCCGCAAAATCACTTGGCGGGTGTCGCTTACCGAGACTCCTTACAGCTCGCAATTGATGGTCACCCGTCCTGGCTCACAGACCTATATTATGCGCTGTTGCACCTACCCGTCCCCGTCCTCATGCCTTTCACCTCTCTTAGCCCCAGCGGCCTTATCGGCATTAAACGCCGCCTCAGCGACTCCTGCTCAACCTGGATCAACACTTAAATTGCGAGTATGGCTGGACGGCTGCCTCTTATCCAAGGTCGAGTCGAGCGCACTGCTGACGGAACCATGAGGTCCTCCGCGATGAAACTACGCCTCTACCTACGTGTCCCAGTCCCGGCACACCGCAAGGCCCTCACCCGCATCCTCCTCTCCTCCCACAGCCTGGGGATCGAAGTACTGTGATATCAGGAGCGATTGAGAGCCCCGGTCCCCAGGCACGCGAGGTTATGCAGATTCTGTCTTCTGGACGTAGAAACCGAAGGACACGCCCTGCTAGCCTGCAACGATACCGGACTGGTGGACCTTAGACGCGCTTTTCCTCACCGATATCTTCTCCACCCTACCCACTATACCACGCAGCTGGCGATCCACGGACGATTTTATATGATACCTAATGCAGACGGTAAATTTCGACATCTTACAACGGCTAGCCAAATATTCATATGACGTCCTCACTCACTACTCTACCACGTTGGTATTTAGACCGGCAGGATACGCATATAGCACATTGGGATAATACTATAGGACACAAAGTATCTTCATATTCGATTCTGGAAACCAGGCCGCCCTGGGGCTCTGAACGCTGCTCTGTTGACCCACCGGTATTTTTTCTCGTTTTTATTACCGACTAGCTGGGGCGATTGTTGAACGGGTACTCAGGTTTAGTCTGTAGTTTACCGCGCCACCAGTGATTGGTCGCCGACCTTATTACTAATCGTCGGAGTTTGAATCTACTCTAAAGAAATATCCAACGTTCACAGACTCCTCCCCGCAGAATTGAAGAGGCAGAATACATTTTAATCCATTTCCTCAGGAAACTGTCTGTTCAGAATTATTCCATTGCGTCTTAATCTTGTAAATGGCGTCCACGGCCTTTCCCGTGTGCCGGGCCATCAAAACCCGGCATCGATACTCTTTGGCTCTACCGCCACGACTTCGCGGGAGAACTTGAAGTTTTCGACCCAATAAACTTGAATGCAACCTCAAATGACTGAAAAACGCGTTCCTAAACCGTGTTCAGTGGCCGAGAAATTTAGTGATCGGTGATAAGGGCGGCGAGCAATCAACTGATCAAGGTGATCAACAGACTACAAACTACCGAGGTACGAGGTTCAACCGTTTGTAGCGTCTGTCTACGAGAGACTAACTCAGGTTGTGAAATGGTGAAAGGAAAAGAATATCCGTAGCATACAAGTGACGCATGTGTGTAATACGGGCCCCGGCTGTTTCTTAACGGGACCGCGCCGGTATACACTTCCTTCCTTCCTTCCTTGACGTTTGATGAACAAAATGTTCGATTGGCGCCGGCGGTGTACCTTGCTACTGTGACACGTGATCGTCACGATTTGGCGATTGGCGTTGCCCAATGCCCACCACCAAAAGGTGTATTCTTTTCTCAAAACAGCTGTATCCACTTTCTGATTGGCCTAGTGCAATACTGCAAACAATATTATTCCACAGTCCAAGCACACTACGTCATTGACACGCAACCAACTAATGGGGTGAAGGCAAAGGGCAAAGAAACAGTCAGACCCTTCGAAAATACTGCAAGCAATGGTCCACAATCCAGATATGCGACCAACTAAGCGGGGAAAGGACAGAGCAGGGAAGAAGCAGGCAAGTTCGCGCAGCGGCACGGCGCGTCATCTCCGTCCTGTGCGACTTCCTCCGCCTGCATCTGGGCGCGGTGGAAGAGGCGTTACGGATCGGCGGCGCGATGGCGATTGGGGGCGGGGAACGGCGCGCAGAGCGGGGTGTGGTATGCGGTTGCGCAGGCGGTGTTTCTGATCTTTTGTTTCCGGTGGCGGGATTTGCTAGAGGACGAGGAGGATGATGGGGAAGCGGAGGTGGGCGGGAAGAAGAAGTGGATGCCGGAGCTGGGGGTTGTGCAGCGCATTATTGGGTCGGTGTTGAACCCGCTTAAGGTGTGTTTTCTTCCTTGCGTCTATCAATACAGACATGCTGACGACGACGACACCTAGCTCTGCTCGCCCAACGTCGTCGGCCAATTCGCAAACGTCGCGCAGGCGACGGGGTTCGCGTACTGCTTCACCATCCTCGAGGCGAACAAGCGCTCTGAGTACGGCGCGAACAACGCCGAGGGACGCGTCAGCACGCCCGGCGCCGGGCACGCATACGCTTATGCCACGACGCCCAGCATCACCGCGGAGCTCAACACGTTCTTCCCGTTCGATCCGTACAGGCTCGTCAAGTCGGGCGTGTACATACAGGGGATATATCGGGAGTGGGGGTCGGTTGCTATCGATGATGATGATGAGGAGGAGGAGGAAGATGACGAGGGGGTGGACGTGCGGGGCCCGACTTCGGCTTCCTACAGCGACGCGATGTCGAGCTCGTATGGCGGCCTCACCATTCCGCGCTCCCAGCCGGTGGACAGGGACGACGATGGGCTGGGCAAGTCGCTGGGGGCGATGAGCATTTCGCCAGTCGGGCCCGCGTTCGAGTTTAGATGATTCGAAGTTTTTTGGTGACTGTTTTATTACTTACGTGCTCTGCTTTGTTATATAACGGATGTGTACAGCAGTCAACATTATAATAATGCATGCAATCTCATTGTCAAGGATGTACACCCACGGAGGAGAGACGATATCTAGGTTGTAACCATATTTATTGGACGGTGCCAAGCCGCGAGGGAGCATGGCTTATTCCCTCTCATCCTTCCGCTCAAACGCCTCACCTCCGCTTTTCGAGCAAATAAGTAGCTCGGTTTCGATATGGCATCCAACACTGCCAGCGGGGTATGCTTCCCCACAACACGATCGGGTGAGTTTGCCAACCAGCTTTGCCAGTCCGAAGGGGATGGCATGGATATGTCGAGGCGCTCTGCGCATGCCGAAGGCTAGCGTTCGAGGAGCCAAGGGAGGGAATAATCCCACCGCCACGCAGGCCACTGGACGTCTCCTTGACGACTCTTGGTGCCCTGTCGATTCGGTAGCGCAGATCCCAGCCAGAATTCCGGCTTCACAGGGGACTGCGCCCTGAGAGGTTTTCATGTTTTTGATTGGAACCTTCTCAGGGAATTCCTTCTCCACGGAATGCAAGGTGCATGGTCGTACGCGACGTCCACCACGACGTCCACCAGGCGGAACGGACGCAGTGCCAAGATCGGGGAGTGCGCGCCGGCTTGGTCGCGCGGTCGGGCACGCGCAGAGGACCAAGACGGAACAAACTTCTTGTGCAAAGTGCATGCGGCGGGCTCAGCTTCGGACGAAGGCTCGTGAAACCCTCCGAGAACCCGAAACAACCGCGAAGACAGCGAGCCGCCGTAAGCGACGTAGCGCACGAAGCGCCACCCTCAGGGGAGGTATCTCAGTGACAAGGGAGAGCATTCGCGCACTGCGCTTGCGAATGCTTTCCAGGGGATACACGCCACATGGCATGCGCGCCCAGGTCAATGTAGGGTTTTCATCGGTCTTGAAATTGTGCTTTGTCCATCCTGGGAAGTCGAAGGACGGAAATGAAACGAAAAGCAAGAGGAGGAGGAAGACGACCCTGCGGCGCCTGAATCGCGCTCAAGTATGGGCGCGGACGTGTATGTGTACTCTGGGGCAGGCGCACCGAGGAGGGGCTCTGAAGGCATGGAAAGGGAGACGCAGTAATGTGGCGCTCAGTTTTTCATATACATGTTGTCGGAGGCTCTTGTCGCCCAAGCGTACCATCACAGCGCTTCTCGGAAATGCCACTTGATGGCTCTGCCGAGCCGTTACAGGATGTTCGTCGCGCCAAGGACGAGCGCGCCCGTATCGTCGTGCCTAACGCCGTTCATCTGCACGAATGAACGAAACTCACCGTTTGGAGTCTCCCTGCGACTTGCTGACGAGGCCACTGGAGCTGGCGCTGAAGAATGTGCTCTTAGTTTCGGTGACGACGGCCTTGGTCAGATAACTCTTGCCTGTACCGTATAGGAGGATATTTCTCTACGGCGTCCGGTCACCGGTCAAGAGGTGCGGAAATTTAATCACTAGGTCTCTTTGAGCGAGGCCTTGGCACCATCGAGACCTGCGACGTCGTTCCACTTGACGTTCAGCTTCTCGGATACGATCGCCTACGAGAGCACACCGCGTAGCGTCTCCAGTTCAGATCGACGAGCCGTCTCTAATGGCAAAGAGCGGTGAGCATGAAATAGTCGGACGAGGTCTGGTATTGCTTGTATCGACATGGTTCTGCTTGACGTCCTCCTCGGTGGCTCGTTGTACAATTTCGATGGCGCGCTGGGTCAACGAGAATTCAGGGACGCGCAGAGAGTTCACGTATGTATGTTGAGGGCATGGCTCAAGTTGAAGAGGCGAGCGATCATTCACGATCAGACACAGACCCCCAAATTGGCGACATCTCCGACCGACTCTCAATCCTGAACCAAACGTGGCCCGATAACGCTGAAACCTTACACGACCCCCCATTCTCGTATATAATGCGTCAATATATGTACTCAGAATATTTTATTCCTGGCATCAACGAACACGATGATTTTCCATTCATTTTTCGACTTCGATCGGCACGCTTCGGCACAAAAGTCGCGAGATTTATCTAATCCTGAGTCAAAACGATGACATACCCTCCCCAGCTTCACATGTTTTCGGACTGTGTCAGGGGCTTTGATATTTTATATTGCTCGCCTCTTGAAAATCGTATGATCCTAGTGGGTACATTCTTCTTACCACCATGTTCGATCCTCAATTGCGTTCGAGTATCTATTACCTGACCAGCGCCCTTGCCTATCTACAAAGAAAGCATCCTTCCCTTGATCCTTCCATTAACAACATCGATAATGAAAACGCTCGGACCGCCAGCAGGGCTGACTCGCTGCTTGCAGCTCAGAGTCGAGCGGCAAGTCACCTCGCAACTCTTTTTGCTAGAGGACTCCCAGCAGAGAGCTCGAGAAATCAAGTAGTCGCGGTGACAACGGCCCCGGACCAGGTCGACGCCTGGATAATTAGCGAGTCGGTACCTTCTCACCATAGTGATTGACTCTTACCTCTAGATCGAAAGCTGACTCTCCCAGTTCTTCGACGGAGCTTACCCCCAAAACCGAGTCGTCATCCAATGACCCCGATCTCATAATATCGCAAAACTCGGACACGCTCGAAGGTCAATTTTGGAGAGGATCCGTCCACGCCGGGACCTCTGAGATTTTCGAAAAAGAGCTGTGTGTCCGACTATGCATACATTCACTATCCAGAGCTCATTCCAGTAATCAGGCCACCAATATGCAGACCCGGCAGTCATTTACGAAGTGACCTTTGACAAATACGTCCCCGACTTACTCGCAGCTTTGAGAGTAACAGGCACGCTACGTCTCGGCCCGGATAACGACCGTGCCGCAAAGGCTCAGGCTTCCCTCCTATATTTTGTCACCCGCAATTGTTTGCCAAAGATTAAGGTCAGAGCTCGGTCTGGGTCATTTTATCTGGAACTAATCATGCATAAACTCAAGGATCGACTCCGTTCTATATCGCAGTCGTTCAAGATGACTGAGCTGGCGGGGTGGAACAGCGAGAATCTAAAGCTAACGGTCCCGTTCAAGATTTCGGAGGATCTTTATGCCTCCATCCGGCCCAAGACCTTCGTCAAGCTATCGGGTGCCGGTGGATACCTCTACAGCAATCCTCAAGACAATCACACGTGGGCCGCTGCCGACGCCAAGGCGTGGTGGGGTCAACTTGTCAAGCTTGCCATACTCCTAGAGGTGGCCGTGGCTCGTACCGACTTCGATTCTGTAGTACAGCTATCCGTAACGGCGCACAGGATGCTTCGTGCTACTCCAGCAAGCCTCTGGAACTGTGTCTCTCTGGAAGCGCATATCAAGAGCACTAGTTTGTTGTTTCTTCTCGGTATAAACTCCTCGTCTGATATCTGGAGCAGTGATGACGAAGACTGTCGAAAGCGAGAAAGACGCCAACGCCGGCAGCAGCGACAACAACGAAATAACAATAACAACTGCAGACGACGACAATGACGAAGACGATGATGACGACGACGACGATGAGGGAGCATCGGAAATAGTTTTTTGTAAGCCGTGTCAATTCCTCCCCGACTCTTAACTCATTCGGCCTTGGACAGCTGGTCTCCCATATTCCTTACTATTCGCGAGAAAGGTCGAGGCAGCATGTGCCTCGACAACGGCGGCGCGCCAACTCTATCGGAGTAAAATTGCTGCCAGCGGCATGGGCTTTGCCTATCGTATTCTTCAACTCCCTCGGACCTCGGTGGCGGAATATAGCACAGCCGAAATCATCTCCCGTTGGCATACCCGCGGGAACTGGCCTGCTGCGTCAACAAAGGCACTTGAAGATTTGAAAAAATGGATGGAAAAAGCAAAGATGGAAAACATCCAAGGGTGCTATGCACTGTGAAGCTGGGATTCTAGCGGCACTCTGTGCCACTGAGGCGGAAGCCGACCGCACACCCAAGATCGTCAAGGAGGCCCTCAATAGCCTGCAGTTGGCGGTAAGATTATTCCCTTCATTGAATCCCTTAAAGCTAACCTTTGGCATGAGCAGAGCGCTTCGACGCCCATTCCCATCGGGATTGCGAAGAAATGCTGTCCGGCCTGCGCCATCCTTGCAAAGCTGGTGGGCAAAACCCAGCAGATTGATGTTGTCGGAAAGCATTCCCGCTGGCACGCTTGGGTACCGCCCGAGTGGCTTCCTGCGACGGTCATGGTCGAGCTGGAGATGAAGTTCCTGGAAGTGCTCCAGAGTATGGTGGTGGATCCTTGGCCGACAAGTGCGGCATCTTCGCCCACTTCCACCGTAGGAGGATCGCCGCCGCCGGAACCGTACAGAATCAATAAGAGCATGAATATTTCCGAGCTAAATACACTAAATAAAGTAAGCCATTATTTTTCTTTCTTTTTTTCAATAATTTGATCTTGAAATCAGTTTGAATTCCTTTACTATGTCTTCTTCAGTGTATCGACGACTTCAGCTTGATCATCCCGTAAAACCTATGTCCTCGTCCTCAGTTTCTCTCCGCTTCGGCTACGTGCTGCTTTCGCTCTTCGACCTAGTCCTTGTCGTTGGCACGCGCATACCGCGTCTTGTCCGATAGCCAGCAATTTACTGTCACGGCCGTACGTATGTATTGCTCGACTGCTTCCCATTGCATGTACATCTGTGATTGCCGTCAGAATACAGTCGGCCGGCGGAAGGGCGGGTACGAACCGCCCCCTGCTCGTGTTTCCTCTGAGATCTAGAGCCGTTTGGTCGAAAAACAAGCAGGTGTCAACTACCTCCTCGAAGTCGATCGCGCACGTACTTGCGTCGGTCCTCGACAGCTTCGAGGCGGAGCTCTACTCGCCCTTGCGGTTCGGTCCACCGCAGTTCGCGGAGTTTGGTGGAGAAAGCGGAGGCAGATGGACGAGTCCTCTGCTGCAATCCAGCAAAAGCCAACTCTGGAATGGATGTAATGTTTGTTCTTAATGAACTGGTAGTTCCAATTGTGGGACCGCGCCAGTATAATTTATCCTCCTCCTCTTCCAATGATTATAGACCTGCTTGCACCGTGCGCCTGGGGCTTGAGGTGCATTCTGGTTTCTATGGAAACTGGCAATCGATTTGGGAATCAGCGTCGTCGACTGTCTTTCAACCACCATGACCTCCCCATTTCTTGCTCTTCCGGCGGAAACTACTGCTCACGATTCTCGGTGAATTATGCGAGACACACGACTTGCCTTCGCGAAGAGATCCACCCTACCTGCACACCAGATCCAACACCTGTCGGTCCATTAATGGCCTTCGTGCCATTTCCATGGTCAACCAGCGGCTGCGAAACGTCAGCCTCTGCATTCTGTTCGAAATATCACGATGTCCAAGCTCAGAGAAGTTTGAGCAACTCAGTGCAGAGTGTACAACCAAACCCCAGTTCGCAAGTCTCATTATGTTCGTCTTAATCCGTTCGCTGTTATCTGTGACTCAGAGATCGGTCTAGACGGCTGGACGTCGTCGATGTTGACACCTGCCAGCTTCTTCCTGAGCTGCTTCCTTTTTTAACCTTTCTAGTGCGACTGGATCTCAAGGCGAATGCACTCGACGTGCACCTACTTGCCATAGCCAATTCGCACTCAACACTAGTCACCGTCGCCATACAAGTAGCGCGTTTCACCGGGTTCTTGGACACGCTCGCCAACATCCCCGATCTGTCGTTTTCCAAAATCCTTGTCTGCCAAACAAAGATTCTTGACTACGAGTTGTCCCCCAATTTTGACATATTCCCACTACTGGTCCGGCGCGGCGTTAGATTTTTCTCGCCTCACTTTTCCAGCCAACATCAGAGGCAGCCCGCCAACACTTCCTGACCTGGAACACCTTGATTGGCTTTTTTTGCAAATAAGAGGCAGCAGTGTCGACGCCTCTTGGCTTCTCCCTTTCACACAGCGCCACACACATCTTGCCACGATCAGATTCGCGGATTCCTCAGGCTCTTTTCCCGGCCGGGGTTGGCAGATGATCCACAACCCCTCGGATGTGCCGTTCGCGCGCGACTTCTTAGCTGCAGTGAGCGCGGATGGCATTTTTCGGCGTCCATCTCCATTCGTTCTCCATTGCGCGGCCCGGCGCATCGTGGTCATCGCTGAAAGACTGGGACGTCATGCACCTCGACCTGGAAGTAACAAATCCTGCGAGCGGGATCTCAGCTCTGAAGCTTGCGAGCGTCTTCGCCCCGCGTCTCTCCTTCTTGCATGTCGTTTTGCATGAGATGTTGAACACATTGCCTTGTCACATAGTATGTCTTCAGAAAAAGCCGCTTGCGCCGTATTCTCACGTTCTCTTGGAACAGGATCAATTCGTCGAGCCCTTCACCTCCCTGCCGTTTCTCCGCATACTATCTCTGTCCAATGGATATGCAAATCTGCAGGCCGATGAGCCGAGCCCGTGGATGACGACCCTGGGTAGCACCGAAAACACGTACGGGACCGCGGCATGGGTAACGGCGCTACATGCCCTGCAGTGGTACATGACCCGCGTTGCAGAGAAGTGCGACGGGGCTTGAGCGTATACATGTTGATGAACAAGGCGGCGGCAGGGTGCGTCGCCCGGGTGACTTAGTCCTCGAGGCATCGTTTATGGTGGTGACGTCGAGAAATGGGGCTCGCGAGCTGGAGATACTCGGCAGCCCGAAGGGAACAGTCCTTTGCGCTTGAAGCTGCGATAGAAAGATAAAAATCCAAGTTTGAGATGTGGTTCGACGGCTGCTGCTCCTGGTACTTGTCAGCTTCCCTCCTCGCACGCTGAAGCGGCAACAGCGGTCGACCGAACCGTTGTTCATTTTCGGCTCCTCTTACGAGGGGTGCTTCGGCACTCAGGCCTATAGTTATGAGTTAGTTTACAGCTGGTTGCGGAACTTAAGGCGCGGAGCGGTTTTTTTTTTTTTTTTTTTTTTTTTTGCAACATTTTGCTTAGAACACTCACCACGACCTCAATTCTGGTCAGAATCCTTCGGGAGTAGGTGCGTTCGACTCGCACGAAAATCTGCAGGGTATTAAGTATCGGTTTTTTTCATGTAATTATGTAATGAAATTTCTCCCAAAATCGTGGTTTCCATTAGAACAGCTGCGTCACAATGAATACTGGGCCAATTGACTTCGTTCTTGGATATGTTATGTATCAGAACTATTTTACCAGATGACTTGAAACTTGAAATCGCGACTGCTTGCGCTTTTCTCAGATCGTTTTCTTCAAAACTCGTTTTGGATTTCTGATCATTGGGGGCGGTGTCCGTTCGGGCCCACATCCAATTGCTTGGCTCTCTCTCTAACCTCTAAAGCCGCATGGACATCGCCACCTCGACTGAAGTAGTACCGAACTCTAATAAGTAGAGTCCAGTAAATCTGCGCTCGGTAAAGCGGCGCGCCGCGCGCCCTTTATTAAATTATGGTGTCTCTACTGCATAAATTTGCCAGTAATTTCATCACCTAGCTTCGGTGCTTCTACCGCCGTCAAGAGCAGGAACAGCAACTCGTACTCTTGAATGTAAGACAATATGAATCGACGCGTTCCTAATTTCTGGTATTAAATGCCGAGGCGGACAGAAATCGCGGATAGCGCGCCTTGTTTTGTTCGGCATCCGTACACAGAAAGCTGTTATCTCACCTTGCCATCCTCTATTTAAAATCCGACGCGTGTACGGACGATCAAGGAGGCGGCGGGTGGAAGAGAGCGAGGGCACTGGTCACTCAACCTTCCTCAAACTCATCATCTCCCCAACCTTCAGTCCCAGCTGACCCCTCCCAGATCCAGCCCCGCCAATCGCGGTTTCGGATTGTACCCCTCCAGCCCTACTGCTGCGGGAGCGTCCCCGGTATTTTGACGTGCAGGTCGGCGGCCAAGGTCGTGTATTTACGTGACATCATAACACAGAGTGTCTAAATATTCATAATTTCCCCTTCAACTCCTTCAACTTCGCATATTTCATGCTGTCGTCTATATAATCAAGGAATTATTAATAAGACACATCAGGGTAACGAAAATGCGACGCACAGTTATTGCTGTAGAGGTCGTCGCGAGGTACTACGATGTGCGACTGGAGGTTAGACGCGTCGACCATTTCCGGGACGATATCTTTTAGCGTTCGAGCACCTAACAGGCGCAGATTCATCTCGAACTCGTCCTGATCGAGTCTCAGAAGATTTGCCGAGATTGAGGTGGCGAGGAGATACGACGTACGTGTAAGATTCTGTAACGCCTTTTCGACGCCCTCCGTGCCGTATGCGGAGAATGAGTACAGGAAGGGACGGCCCACGCCGACCGCGGTTGCCCCTAGCGCGATGGCCTTGAGGCACGTCCGTCGCCCTTCGCACACCGCCATCGACAAAAAGCTGGAATTTTTCGTTGGGGAAGGTCAGGCCGCGCTTCTCCTTCAGCTGCGCGACCACCTCGACGAGGACCTCAATCCCCGACCGCCGCAAAGTCTAGCTGGCGACCACCGTGGTTCGAGAGGACCACGCCCCGCGACGAGGCCGGAGTCGTATGCTTGCAGCGCATCCTAGGAACCTCGGCGGTGTTTAGTCGCAAGTATCAGTAGGAGGGAGGAGACAACGACCTACCTCCCAGCATTGCACGCCCTTCAGTATAATGGGCACTGTACGCAGGTTGGTTTCAATACGGTGATGACCCGTATAATGGAATGGGGAGCCGCACTCTTTGTGATGCTCTTAAACCAGGGTAAATCATCCCCACTTCAGCGCCGTGTTCGATGAAGCTCTGTGCGTTGTGTAAGGAGCAGCAATAAAAAATGGAGAACATACACTGATAGCCCGTGCGGCGGCCCTGGGATCGGTCGACTCCTTGCGAGCCAGATTTAGAGACTACAGAGGGGGTCTTCGGCCTCGAATTTCATGCGCATGTCCTGGTATGAAGGCGTCAGTAGGCGTCGTCAGAGATCGAATACTCCAAAGTACCTTCTCCCGGCGGCCAAGCTGAGGCGCGTTTTAAGATCAATGGCTTCAAAGAATGGTGCAACCGAGCAAATACCTGAGGCGCGTCCACGGTGATGAATAGGCCCTTGACACCGCGACTTTCAGCGTGCTGCACCAGCTTCTTGGTATAGCTCGGTCCTTATTCACGTATCTGGAAACGAGCTAAGCGAGGTGTCTCTGGCTGAGAGCAAATATAATGGAATCACAATTGGAAGAATTGAACCTGGCCGGGTTGGGCTGCGTCTACGATTTCATCGAATGAACATGATGCCAGAGTGGGGATCTGGCACGAGTGTGAGAAGAAAGTGGGGAGCAACAGAGAGGGCTCTCACCATTTGGATTACACCATGCTTGGCCGCTGCTCGTGTGAGGTTAATTTCACCGTCGGGATGTCCGAGTTTGCCGAGGGCAGTAGCGGACTGGACTATATGAGTGGGGGACGACAGAAAAGAGGGGAAAAGCGCACGATGTATACAGGCATACTGGACTTGTGGCCGAGAATTGTTGTGGACCAATTAACGTTTGTGACGTCTCGAAGTATCCGTGGACGGAACCATATCCTACGGATGTTTTAGCCGAAATATGAGGGAGGCGAATGAGCGAAAAACCTGTGGTAGGCAGCGTGATTCTCCGGTTGGGTAATTTCATCGTCTGCAGCGAGGGAGTAGTAGGCCCAAGCCTTTTCCGGCAGAACTTGCTTGGCGATATTCTTCTCTACTTTTATTAGATCGTGCAGACAAAAACCAGGGAACCTCACCTCAAGTCATGAGATTTAAAATCTCATCGAGAGGTGGGCGATGGATATCCGCTCCTGGCGGGCCTTCTCTTCATCTGTGATCTCGACACGACCTTCTCCACTGTATCGGGCTCTACGGGTCCCAAACTGCGCGAATTGAATAAAACACGCGTTAAATGATAGATAAGGATACTCACTGCTTTCTCCGGTGGTAGATTTTGTTGTTATGGCGTCCGGTGGGTGGATCGGCTCGTATTCTTGTCTGTCCCCAGCTTCAGCGTCATAAATCTTGTAATAAACGCACGACGAACGTAGCATCTTTCCCTGCGTATTTCAGATTATTTTGCTACCACCTGCCAGCATTCACTTCAGCTGTGGGTCGGTGATTCATGATGCATATCATACCAGGATGCTCTGTGAAATGATGAGTACTTGCCCGTACAAGATATTCCTCAACCGTCAAGGAATTCTGTCACGTCGTAGGCCTTGCCTTGAGACAGATTTAGACACGAGGCATGGACCGGAGTCAACGCATCCCACCGTGAACTATAATCCAACAGCTTTCCCGGCTGTTGTGCTCAGCGACAGTTTTTCCAGAGAGCATGCTGTAGTTGAAGATAGCCACCAGAGAAGCCAGATTCAGACGGAGATGGAGCAAAGGCGGAAGCGGACAGGCGTTCAACCCATCCGCCGCCCGAGGCGGTCCGACGTTCCGTGAACGTATGTTTGATTACCGGCGATGAATAGCCGGTGTTGACCTCAAGTTCTCCATGTTCATTGTTCCCGTCCAAGATCTCGTTCCGTTCAAAGGCTTTCCCTGCCATGTCCACCAACAACGATACTAAAAAATTTCTGCTCATCAATTCACACCTCAGGCAGGCGACCGCGGGTATTACGTACCGGACCTCTTAGGTGGGTTGTTCTGTATGAAAACAACCTACCAAGAGGTGCGCCTCCGGTCGGTGACGGTGGCGCTTGAGGTAAGTAACGGAACATTCGATGGAGCAATGCTGCCATCAGTGGCGCTGCTTGGGCACTGCCGGCCGCGGCTCTTTTCTTTCGCCTCCACGCGCCGCTGCGGCTCTCTCCGTTTCCTCCTCGTACATATACCGCTGCCTAACCAGAAAGAACCAGGCCTGCCTCTGCTCTCTCCCGGCACTCGACCCCGCATCCGCTAGCACTGTCTGGCGCCTACGGACATGCGGCGCGGCACACACACCTCGCCGCCTCAGCTTTCCAACCACGCCGCTCGTTGCTCGCCTCCTCCCGCCTGGCCTTAGGTCGCCTGGGCACGCCGCGGAGCTCAAAGGGCAGCCATTATCCTCTCACTGTACCCAAGACGCGGTTTGGCTCGCCTCTGCTCGCCTCCCCCCACCTCCTTGGCGCCGCCCTCCCTCGGGCGCGCCGCCTGGAACAATCGAGGATTCTCAGGGTGCTGTCTATCATTGCTTCCACCTTCCGGCTATGGGTCCGCCACCGGCCGTGCTGGTGGTCGACGCGGTGCCACCCGTACTGCCCGCGACCTCCTCCCACGTCGCATTCGCTCTCGTCGCTCGTGAGCACCACGCGCGTGCACCTCGATGGCCCGCGTGCGCTGTAGCTCCTCCCGCACCTCCTCGACGCGCCGCGCGTATGTGGACAGCGTCGCGAAGCACTCGTCCACGGGCTGCGTGGTCGGGCACCACCCTGCGAAAGTCGCCGCGCCGGGACGTGGATGGCGGTGCGGTGATAAGGTATAAGCAAGGGGAGGAGAAAGAAAGTACGCACGGGGCGGAAGGGGGGGGCGCCGGGAGCGACTCCGAATGGCGCGCCGGAGGTACGCCTCGGCGAGCTCCTCGATCCGGGGGTTCCAGTGCAGGTACTTGCCGACGAAGCGCCAGGCGGTGCTGTGATCGTGTCCGAACTCGTGGCTTCGACTGGTTTATGCCACGCCTCCGCCCGCCATCTCCGCCGGTGCCTCCACAGCCTCCACCGCCTCCGTGCACCTCCGAGACACCTCTGGGACGCCTCAGTGGGCCATCCGTTCCTCCACTATTACTATGTACCTAGATATTTTGAAATATATGCATTGAAACCGACTTTAGACCGATGGAGGCGAGAGATGGGTGAACGGCAGGGTCGGGCCACCTCCGGGCCGGCGCCGGGACGGTCCTTGATCAGCCAATCACAAAGCGAATAAAACGTAGAACCATTGAAAATAATTCCTTGTGAGCTCAATTTCTGGAACGAAATAAGGTCGTGTAGGGGCCCAAATTAAAGCCCTGGGCTGCCCCACCAACATACCATCGGAATATCTTGAGGTATCTGGACTTATAAGGTCGGTGCCAGAAACACGATGAAGTTGAACTTACGTTCACTACTACAATCCTGGGCACATCTCCGGAATGTTATGTCCATGGCTTGTATAATTTTTTGTTAGCTGTTAAAAGTCTTCATTAATGTTCTAATAGCCATTCCATACACCTTAGAACACTACTTGACGGTTGATTTAAACAGAGAGAGAACCCAATTTACGGAAAGGATGAAACATCAAAAATGGATCTATTGAGCTACTATGCCATATATTTGGGATCTTCGGCTACTGAAAAACAAATACCAACAACCCATAGCCGCGCCACCAACCCCACGCGCTGCGGGAAGAGCCACGGCGCGCAAGGGACGAGCCAGCAGACAAGTGGGTGACGGTGGGCGCGCGCGACTGGGCGCCGGACGCGGCTGCCGCGCTGCGGAGTGCTGGTCGGGGCGTCGTTCTCCTCTGCCTCCCCATCCGCGTCGAGCAACGCGTCTGCGTTCAGCACGGCGTACTCGAAGCGCGGGACCGGTGCCTCCAGCACGGGGATCTCCATTTTGCGGGCGAGCGCCGGCTCGGGGCTGCAGCGCGCCGCAAGTGTGGGCGCGGCGCCCGGCGCGGAAATTCCCACATCGAAGTTCACACCCAGCCTGCCGAATATCCCGGGGAGTCTGCCCAGTCTGCCGTCGGCGCTTGCGGGGCTGCTCCGCCGCGACTCTGCGCAGCCCAGCTCCAACTCCAACTCTAACTCGAGTGGGAAGGCACAGAGCACGGGCGCGAGGAGATCGAGTTCGCCCAGGTCGGCGGGGAGTGGGAGAGGGAGTTCGAGGAGGGGGCGGAGCGAGCGAGTCGCGGAACGGCAGGGGTGGGAATGGGAGCGGGACGCCCCGCGCGGCGGGCGGCAATGGCATATCTTACTCCACCCCCGAACTGCGCCTCATCGCCACCAGCCTCCCGTCGGAGTCGCGGACATCGCCACAAAGTATGCGCCCAGATGCGTGGGTAGGAAGAGGCGACGAGCAGGAGGCGGTGTAGGCGGCACTGGAGGGCGCAGAGTGGCCAGAGATGGAGCCAGTCGAGCACACACGATCTCCCGAGTTGTGTAGCGCCGGACAGCGCGCATAGGCGGTATTCAAATTTGAGATCGTGCAAAAAGGCGGCGCGGACGGTGCCCTGGCGGCGATCGGAAGAGGCGGAAGAGGCACCAAATGAGGGACTAGAGTGGCCGGAGGCGCCCGTAGATCAGTTCGCACGGAAAGCGCGCACAGGAGAGCGCGCGTAGAGCATCGGAAAAGGTGGAAGCGGCGGGAAAGAAAGAGGGATGCCGGCACGTGGCCACCAGACTGGCAATGCTAATTGGCCGCCATAATCTTTATCTTTTTGATCTATTACCTCAAAACGACCCGTCACCGAGCGGAGGCGCACCTCTTAGGTAGGTTCTTTCTTCATACAGAACAACCCACCTAAGAGGTGCAGTACGTAATATCCGCGGTGCCTACTGAGGTGTCAATGTCAAGGGTGGAGACAAAAAACAATACGGGCCGGCTTTGAAGGGAGATCAAGTTCCAACAAGTTTCTGATCAGCCAAGGGCGGCGTCGGATGCGATGGCAGTGTTCGATTTTCAGAGACTCTGATTCGAGCGAGAGAACCGTGACTTGAAACTTGATTACTTTGGAAAACTTCCAAGTGTGTACCCCACTCCTGGCGCAAAAACGCTCATACTGTCTTTTTGGGAACCTCGGTCTACACAGACGTTATAACAATGTTGTGTTCCCGCAAGCTAGTATGTTATAAATTCGGTCCATCGAGCGCCAACTTGAAATCTTTCGTCCTGTCTGGTGCTCAACGGATTGGCGCTGGTTCACACCAATGGCAAGTTTACATTTATTGCCACCGATCTTCCGGGAGTATGATCTTGGGCCTGGACCATGATGCAGCAACTACCTCTGCAATTAAGTGGGCCACGGCATCGCTTCCTCATCTAATCTCACTCGATACAACCCCCGCTCCCGTTTGAATAGATAGACGCATGACTGGAACGCGAGTCACTCACTCTCTTTGGATACAGTATCCGTCGATCTTGCTGGACCCAAAAGGCACGGTTCTTACTCCTAACGTTCTAATAATGTCAACGCTCCCAGAATCATGCGATTC
>JARKIC010002791.1:0-48056 GCA_029378375.1 Mycena olivaceomarginata | reverse complement strand
TCCTCTCCCACATAGATAATTCCATGGACGTTGAAACTGGAGAAGTGTGTCGGAACAGCAACAAAGTTGAATGTCCGTGTCCGCATACCTGACTATTTTGTCGGCAATGGCGCTCATTTGATTAGAGAAGCAGTATTCGTATCTTCCGTCCTTCTCCGCCGTTATGGAGAGAGTGCCGGTGGACTGTCGTATTTGTTTGCCCAGCAGACGGTTGTCCGGGTCCGAGAGCTGGATTCATCGTGTGAGTGCATAGCACGGCTTGTGGGCGACGGTACCAACCCAGAAGTCGATATCTAGGTGTCCGCCTCCTCCGACTTGGTATGTAACAGTCATCTAAAGACCCGTGAGGTTCAAGTTCTGCGCCAGAGTCGAACAGCTGGACCTTGTCATGTTGGTGCAGGTCTTCGAAGAAACATTCCTTCTTGCCGGCGTCGACGTCTATGAGATGGGCGGAGAGGAGGGTGGGGAGCAAGAACAGCAGAGCCAGCCAGGCGGGGAATAGTCTAGACATTTGGTCAAGTCAAAGCTCAGAATACGAAAGACGTGTAGTGGCGGTGCGGTGTGTGATTGGTTGAGCGTTTCTTAACTTCTCGTCTGCACACTCACTTCTTCACATACCCTCATCACTGTATACAATGGCTGACCCCGAGAATGCCCTTTCCCCCAAGGTACTTATGTCCTCCCTGGCCGCCCGTTATTTCCACCTTCGCCTCCCATTTCTTTTCGACCACCACATCTGACTCGTCTGCCGTTTTTCAGCAGGAGGAGGAAGCCGATCCCCATTTCGAGCCCGTCATCAAGCTCACAGAACAGGTTGACACGAAAACCCATGAGGAGGACGAGGATGTGCTCTTCAAGATGTGCGTAGCTGAGACGCGATCTTCAGCCCCAAGCTCCACTAACCGTTCTGTGCCACGCTAGGCGGGCCAAACTGTTCCGATTCGACGCTGATGCCGCGGAATGGAAGGAACGTGGTACTGGCGATGTCCGTCTACTGGCGCACAAGGAGACCCACAAAGTCCGATTGGTGATGAGACGTGATAAGACCCTCAAAGTCTGCGCAAACCACGTCAGTAAGTAGCCATCCGTTTCGTGCTGTGTTTGGATTTTATTCTGACGACGCTGCGTTTGCAGTCTCTTCTGACATGCGGCTCCAACCCAACATCGGTTCAGATCGGTCCTGGGTCTGGAAGGTCGCCGCGGACTACTCTGAGAGTCCCCCGACTGCAGAGACGCTTGCCATCCGATTTGCCAACTCTGACAGTGAGTGGCTCAACAGTTCGCCTTTGTTTCTGGGTTTTTAACGCGCCGCAAGATGCGGGCCAATTCAAGACTGCGTTTGAGACGGGCAGAAGAAAAACGCAAGTCTCGCGGCTTCTACTGATGCTCCGGCTGCGCCTGCTGCTGAGGCCGAGGGCAAGTCAGCAGATGCTACGACTGTGGCGCCGGCGCAGAGGGGGAGAACACGGACTCGACCACTGCTGCCGCGGACGCGAAGGCTGACGATGCAAAAGCAGACGCTCCTGCTGCCGACGAGGCTGCAGCCACCGTTGACGCCGGCGGAGAGTAATCTAATCTGCTCGCCCCATGTCTCTCCTCGCTTCACCCTCACGCGATAGTTTAGTAGAACACATACCGGGAACGAATGATAACTTTTGTATGACTGTGCGATACATATGATGGAATAATTACAACTACAACGATACGGTAGATGACCCCTCCTCCTTCCGGTACTGGCGTTCCTCTTTCGCCCATGCTTCCCAAAACTCGACACTCGCCTGATCATTCTTGGGCCAACATCGCGCTGGCGATTCGCCCCGTATGGTCGCAGCGGTGACGAGGACATGGCGTATGTCCTGTAAATGTGAGCTTAGAAATACAATGCCGCAAACGACAAAACAACACTGACCGATCCACTGTCGGTGCGAAAAAAATCACTGTTAATGCTAATTTCTCACTCGTGGTAGTCATCGACTTACGGGACATCGTGCATGGGCTCCAGCAGAACTTTCTCCTGAAAAACAGCAGCTGTTAACAGCAATCGCACTAGCGCTGCGTGGAACAAACCATGATCCCCTCAAGCCTCGGGCACCGCCTCCCCGCTCGATGGCCTTGGCGCAGACCTCATCAAGCGCGGCGCTGGTAAACTTGATCTCAACACCGATGTTCCCGAACTGGGACTGGTATTGCGAGATCAGGGAGCCCTTGACTTCTGTTAATATCCGCCGCAGGTCGGAGACGGTTAGTGGCGCGAGTGTGGCTATGGATGGGATGCGGGAAATGAATTCTGGTATGAAGCTGGGTGGAGCTCGGGATCAATAGGGAGGGAAGGATCAGAGGAAGGAATAGCATACCCGTATTTGACGAGATCTGGGGGGGATTCAATGAGGCACGGGGAAAGAGAAACGACAGCAGCGTACCCGTCGGGTCAACAACCTCCAGATTCTTGGGCGTCGATGTGAAATATTGGTTCGACGGCGATGTAAACCCCATCTTGGCGAGAATCAATATGCAGAAGAAGATGGTTTCAGACACCCACTCCGCGATTCACGGCCATTCGATTCCTGATAATATTGTCTAGACCAACGAAGGCCCCGCTTAAAACGAAAAGCACGTTCGTCGTGTCGATGTGGTATTGTGCTTCGGACTTGCCTAATCCGAAATACGTCGAAAAACAAATCATTTGGGCACGGGCGAAACGACATTTACCTCCCAACGCATCAACAGCGCCCTTGGCCTGCACAGTGACGGTGCAACCTTCCATCATGCGGAGGAGTGCCTGTTGCACGCCTTCTCCCCAACATCACGAGAGCCGTCTGTACCGACTCGTTTCGCAATCTTGTCAACCTAGACTGGTGTTAAAGGGGTCTGCGCACAAGTACTGGAGCTCAGGAAATACCTCGTCAATGTATACAATGCCCATACTGTGAATTTCAAGGGGATGAGAAAATCAGAAATATTGAAAGGGCAATACCTTGCGCGTATTGGATCTCCATTAGCAACAGTCACCTGCATGCTGTTGAGATAGATAGCAGCGAATTGGGTTGGAATATTCACCAGGCGCGATATACACGTGTCCACGTCGTCGCCGACGTACCCCGCCTGGACAGTATTCGTCAGCGGAGTCCACCGGTTCATGATCATAGTACCTGCGTAAAGGCCGTTGCGTCGCTGACGGAAAAGGGACATCTAGCACTCTGGCCAGAGTTCGCACCAACAAGGTTTTGCCTGGTAACAATCGTTGAAGTGAATACAACATTGTTAGAGGAAATAAATAAACCGGATCCTGTGGGACCACTTGGGCATATGAGTATCAGCGGTGCCGTCTACGGTGAATTAACTTACATTATCAACACATTACTCTTGTCAAAGAGTTGGGTCGGTGGGGGCGGAAGATGCGGGCGGACTGGCTTGCGCAATGGTCGTATCTGAGCTGTTGAAACTCCGGAATGGACTGCAGGGCCAGTTGATCGGGCGGGCGTATGGTGGAAGGATGCAAACCCACAATCTTCCTCGGGGCCGTGCATATACGCTTCCCGAGCCTCCCATGCAGCCAAGTTGGCTTGCACGCGTTGATAATGGTTGAACACACTTGAATGTCGTATAAGATGGAAGCGATGGCGCGAATTCAATCCGCAGCACGTACGCCACGGACAAGAGTTCTTAGCAGTTTCCTGACCGACGACGAATTGGTCGAGGTATTGCGATAGCTTGTGATATCACTAAGCGGCGGGGCTTGGAGAAATTGGGCAACAAAAGATTACCTGCCGCGGAGTAGCCATCCCCAAGGGGGGTGTATTATTGGCACCTAGATGTGACCTGGGGAATGCGCGCTCTCCTGTGCTGCCATCGGGGCCTCCGTGCTGTTGAGCTTGGGTTCGTAAAAAACGCCGAATGAAAGATATTGCGCGCAGGGGGGAGGTTGTGGGCGACAGCGCCGCACGAGGAAAGCCCATCTCGGATGGGAACGACCTCGTCGACGCGACGAGAGGTGTCTGAATATGACTTGGTCCGGATCAAACTTGGTATCAACAAGTATAATCTCAGCTCTGTTCCTACTATGGGCAGACATTCTCGGTCTCCGTCACCTCGTCGAAGCTACGATGACCGCGACCGCGAACGCGCGCGCGATGGCGACAGGGACTCGTCCAGACGGGTAGACGACAAGCGGAGGGAGCGCAGCCGTAGCCCGACCAGAGACTCGTCGCGGCGAAAGCGGGACAGAAGCCGTAGCAGGGACAGAGATCCCGACCGGAAGGACAAGAAGTAAGTTGGCCTCGGTCGTGAAACAACCCGTCACTAATCTACTCTCAGGCGCAAACGAGATAAATCGGAGGAACGGAAAGCACGAAAGGCGGAGAAGAAACGCGCAAAGGAGGAAGAAGAAGCCCGCCAAGTCGCCGAATTGAGCGTATACAGTGCTACCGACAACCCGTTCCACGACGTCAACCTCGGGCAGCAGTTCAGATGGCACAAAAAGAACGAAAAGGAAAGGAAGCAGGGAATGACATTGGCGGATTCGCAGAGAAAGAGGGATTCTCTGCGGCGTGCAGAGGCGAGGGAGGAATTGGACCGCTTGAACAAGCGGCGGGGCGGAGAGAGAGGTGGAGCAGCGCCTCCGGGAAGAAGAGGAAAATGAGGATGTCGCGACTCCAAGAGTCTGCGCAAATGTCGGAATGGCTCTCCAAGGATGGCGACTTCCAGCTGGACCAGGAGAGACGACGCGCCGCGATACGCATCAAGGAAAAGCGAGCCAAGGCCATCGACTTCCTTGCCCTCAATCTCAAGTATGTTAACCCGCCGGTCGAAAATGACGACGACGACGCAGATGAGGATGAGGATGCCGGTTTGGAAATCGATCTCGACGAGCCATACAACATATTCGATGTGGGTCTATTCGTCTCATGTTAATCTTGACACTCATATTTTAATTCCAGAATTTATCTTCTGTTCAAGTCGAAGAGCTCCACGACGATATTGAGCTTTATTTGACCTTGGAGCAGACTAGTACCAACATCGATTTTTGGACGGTATGCAATTCATCGTCCGTTCTCGCAACAATTCTAACCACTTGACACTCAGCACATGATGGTAATCTGCAAAGACCGTCTAGAGAGAATCAAAGCAAGCCAGCGCATGGGTGTTGAAGCTGCGGCTGCAGTCGAGACCGATATCACTGCGTTATTGGCTCCAAAATCCTACGAGCAGCTTGTGTCCCTTCAAAGACAAATTCAAGACAAGCTTACCAGCGGGGAAACCCGTGGATACCGACTACTGGGAAGGCCTCTTGAAAAAGTTGCTGGTGTGGAAATCAAAGGTCACTATCTGAATTTTGGCATGGAACTCGGCGCTTACAAGCTATTTAGGCTAAACTCAAAAGTCTCCACGAAGTTGTTGTTCGCAATCGTTTGGAGCAGCTTCGTAAACGACAGAGAGGACGAAGCCCTGCAGGCTCAAGAGGAGCTGTTGGCAGGTGTCGCTAGGACTGCGTCAAGCCGCGCAGAACCTGCTGTTGAGATGGATGTTGTTCAACAGGAAGAAGATGTTCCCGTTGAGGAGAGGGAGGAATATCACCGCGATATGAGCCCGCCTATCCTCGATATTACGCGGTTAATGCCAGAGGAACGCGAGATTGAATATTCTGACGGAATATGAACACCTTCGGGCTCTGGTGGGTTTTATTCATCGCACGATCCCATATATCTCACTGATTTCGTATTAATAGCTCGCTCAACGTCGAGCTGTGCTGCATCACGATTCGTTCCAAAGGCTGCTCAAGCTGTCGTTGAGACTCCCGACGAGGAAGCTGCCAGCGGGGCGGACTTGGCTTCTGAGGCTCTGTACAGAGCGGAAGCCGAGAAAGATCTCGACGAGGAAGAAGAGCTATTCAACCTCGAAGAAGCATCGCCAATCCTACGTCATACAACTGGGAAGACAGTACAGACCCCGGAAGCCTCGGTACTTCAACCGCGTGCATACCGGCTACGAATGGAACAAGTACAACCAGACCCACTACGAGTGAGAATTTTTGTGCCTCCTCAACGACCCCTCTGACACCCTGCACAGCACGGACAACCCGCCCCCGAAGGTCGTGCAAGGATACAAGTTTAATATCTTCTATCCGGATCTTATCGACAAAACGAAGGCGCCGACATACAAGATAGTTAAGGAAGAGGGTAACGACGACACCGTACTTCTTCATTTCAGTGCCGGCCCTCCGTATGAAGATATCGCCTTCCGGATAGTAAACCGCGAGTGGGAATTCTCGCATAAAAGGCAAGCGGATTCATTCATTGTCCTAGATTAATCGCTAACCCAACGCAGAGGTTTCCGCAGCAGTTTCGATCGCGGCTGTCTATCACTATGGTTCAATTTCAGACGAAATGTAGGTTCTGCGCTCTCGTTGATGCTGTATGCTGACTCTCTCTCCCTAGTTCTATCGCAAGTAAACGTTCCGGATGTATGTATGTTTGCGTATGTAACAATGAATGGATATGTCTGCCTTTAAGGGCGATTTCCTTATTGGGCTATGCATTGACGCCTTGTCCAGGTTGGGTGGTCAAAGCAATGCATCGTGTGTTTCCTTTTTTCGCTTGCGCCTCGCGTACTTACGCGTGGGGTTGATTCCCAATCAATTCGCCCTTTGTGCACTGGTAAAGTGGCCAGAGCGGCGGGTGACTCTCTTCTTGACCTCCCACTTCATTGTTCATCGTTGCTTTCCTCTGGTCGCGTCCCTCCTCCTCTTCAGTGACCTCCCCACAGCATGTCGCCACCGCCCATGTACTATCCCATAGCGCCACCCGCAGAATCACTGCCACCCCCGCTATTCGATAGCGTCTCGAAGGCAAATTACGGTGGCACGGCCTCGAGCAAACCCAGTTCCGGTCCCTCCAAAGAAACAGCCTTACTACCCGCCGAACTGCGTGTCCACCGTTGTTCCCATGTCGCCACAAAATACAGCACCGGTAAATCCTGGACCTGAATGCCCCTGTTGGTCCGCGTGGGGTACCGGTCAATTCACGTTCGACTATCTCTTCACACTCATAACGTCGTCGATGTCCTCTGAGTCGTAAGTTGTATTTCTAGGGCGTTTTCATTTTTAACCGCCCCTCCCAAGGTTCAAACAACAGTACCCCGACCACTACATGGATGTCGTGTTCAAGCTCTATGTCATGATCGAGTGCATTGGGAAGATGCCAGACGGCTCGCCTTCTCCGTCTATCTTCCAAGGTTTCTATCATTTGAAGCGGCTCTTTCCAAACGGGTTGGTTGCTGCCCAAGACTTCAGAGGCGAGGTTGGAGCTACGCTCCTTCTACGAGTGTTTGCCCTGGGGGTTACGGTGGCGAACCAAGCCATCAACGAGCAGCGGAATCTCAACCTAGATTGGTATGTAACGCTCTACGTTGCGTTTCCACCTTTTGGTAACCCAAAATATATACAGGGAACTTGTTTGCGGTATTCGGGAATCCGATGTTGTGACCCTTGAGCTGACCGCTTTGTGCGCCTTGGAAGCCGATGTTTTCGACTTGGCGTACAACCGGTCAGTGTACCTAAACTGGCTGGGGCATTTGGGATATTACGCCGAGTTTTGCCACTCTCGCTCGGCGCAGCTCTACCTTCGCACCACCGCGGACGTCATCGCATTTGTTCACGCTCAGGCGTTCTCGCTCCCGCGAAGCAAACAACGAAACCATGTCCATCCCATTGATTTACAAACTGTGGAGCACCTGGCCTTCCGGCTCTGTTGGGAAAACAGGATTAGCACCGACTATGCGATTTAATTCAGAGTCCCCCGAGTCGTGCGCGCCGCACGAGTCGCATTCTGCGGGCTACAGCTTTGGACGTCCTCGAAGCCGTAGCGGAAGAATATGCCCATCGGCTGCACTATCCACTTTCCCCTCCGCCGAGTTCTTGCTGTTATTCAGGCGATTCGGCCACAGCTCGGCTATGAGCCCGATGGTCGGTCTGTAATCGCGTCACGTTATACCGCCCGGCGCGTTCTGGAAGCTTCAGAACGCGTTTTTTTGTATTTACACCTCTTAATACATCCATGGAGTACCTGTGTTGATGGAAATCGAGGCAAGAGGAGTCAAATTGTTATTTTGTGCTGGAAGGTTCGCTTCACGTGCAAGTAATTGAGAAGCGGCACCGCTTGCGCTTAGCTATACTACTCTTGACTCTCAACTCTCACTGCCTCGTTCTCACCTCACCTTGAAAGCACATCTCACCTTGAAAGCAAAACCTCTGAAGAAATACACCCACATATCATGGCCGCCTCTGACGTGAAGATGGACGTGGATGAGCCTACGATCGACGAGGGCCTGTACTCGCGTCAACTGTAAGCATCTTGGCTGCGCGACATCTCTGAAGTTAACTGGGCCCTTAGATATGTCCTCGGACACGAAGGTGGGCCAAACTACCTGCGATGCGACCATCTCATAATGATATGTAGCGATGAAGAAGATGGCAACCTCCAACGTCCTTATTGTTGGAGTACAGGGCCTGGGAGTTGAGATAGGCGCGCCCTTTCCCTCTTGCTCGGTCAATCTACTCATCCAATGTGAATCTCAACAGCCAAGGACATCATTTTGGCCGGCGTCAAATCGGTCACTATATACGATCCAGAGCCAGTGACCATTCGAGACCTAAGCTCCCAAGTTGGTTGGACTTGCCGTGCAATTATGTTGTCTGATTCATGTCCCAGTTCTTTCTCCGGGCGGAAGATGTCGGCAAATCTCGAGCTGACGCTGCAGTTCCCCGGTTGGCTGAACTGAATGCATATGTTCCCGTCCGGAATCTGGGAGGCGCGCCTGGGCAGGAGATCACTGTGGATTTGATACAGGGCTTCCAGGTACGCGCTTATGTTCTTCCAGAACTGCAAGGACTGACCCGGTTCAGGCTGTCGTCCTCTGCAACACCCCGTATAGCAAGCAGCTCGAAATCAATGCATGGACTCACGAGAATGGTGTTTATTTCATTGCGGCGGAAACGCGTGGGCTCTTCGGGTGCTCAAAAAGCTTCCTCGTGTTTCGCCACAATTCTCAACAACATTTACAGCTCCGTTTTCAATGATTTTGGCCCTAAATTCACCTGTGTCGACCCGACTGGAGAGCAACCGCTGACGGGTATGATTGTTTCCGTTGAGCAGGTTCGAAAATTTCCTGTACATATTATTCTGGCACCCAACGAAACCTTAGGCCGCTGACGGTTTGGTGACTTGTTTGGACGAGACCCGGCACGGTCTCGAAGACGGCGACTTCGTCACATTCGCCGAGGTCCAAGGGACGGTCGAACTTAACGGCTGCGAGCCTCGGAAAGTTTCTGTGAAGGGACCATACACCTTCACAATCGGTGATACGACCAATATGCAACCTTACAAGGCCGGGGGGATCTTCACACAAGTCAAGATGCCGAAGATAGTCGAATTCGTGCGTGTTTCAACTATTCTCTGTTTTTCGTTTATTTAGTGGGTTTTAGAAATCTCTCGCGGAGTCCCTCAAAGCTCCAGAGTTCTTCATTACGGACTTCGCCAAATTCGATCGGCCAGCAACTTTGCATGCAGGTTTCCATGCGCTTTCAGAGTTCCAAGCACAGCACAAACGATTGCCGCGTCCTAGACATGCTGAAGACGCTGCCGCGGTTGTAGCTCTAGCTAAGAAACTCGATTCTGAAATCGACGAGAAGATTGTGACCGAGCTTGCCTATCAAGCCTCCGGCGATGTCGTCCCGATACAATCCGTTATTGGAGGTTTTGTTGCGCAGGAAGTGCTCAAAGCCGTCTCCGCCAAATTCCACCCGATGGTCCAGCACCTGTACTTCGATTCTCTCGAATCGCTTCCCTCGACTCTGCCCTCGGAGCAAGAATGCCAACCCACAGGTTCGCGTTACGACGCTCAGATCGCCGTTTTCGGCAAGACATTCCACGAGAAAGTCGCCAACCATCGCCAGTTCCTCGTTGGATCGGGTGCCATCGGTTGCGAAATGCTGAAGAACTGGAGTTTGATGGGCTTGGCGTCTGGGCCTAAAGGTATCATTCAAGTGACAGACCTCGATACTATCGAGAAGAGTAACTTGAACCGGCAATTCTTATTCCGGGCGAAAGACCTCGGGAAATTCAAGGCCGAGGTTGCTGCCGTCGCCGTGGCAGAAATGAACCCGGACTTGAAGGGAAAGATCTTGGCCAGGCAGGATGCTGTCGGCCCAGCCACCGAAGGTTGGGGTTGTCGTGACTCGTCTGAGACCGTGCTCATTTTCACCAGACGTATACACGGAAGAGTTCTTCCAAGGCATCGATGGTGTCACCAACGCATTGGACAACGTCAAAGCTCGTGAGTAGTTTTACAACCATTTTCTGGCATCTTTCTGAGATCTGCTTGAGGCCTCTATATGGACCAACGATGTGTCTTTTATAATAAGCCTCTACTTGAGTCCGGTACATTAGGCACCAAGGGCAACGTTCAAGTTGTTGTTCCTCACCTGACGGAGTCGTACGCCTCATCGCAAGACCCGCCGGAGAAGGAAACTCCTTCTTGCACAGTGAAGAACTTCCCAAATGCAATCCAGCACACGATCGAGGCTAGCTGGACTCTGTTTTTCTGCGCTTATGTGATCTGACACTCTGTTCCAGTGGAGCCGAACCAACTTCGACGACTTCTTCGTCAAACCCGCTCAGGCCGTAAATGCCTATCTGTCAGAACCGAACTACTTGGAAAGCACACTCAAGTACTCTGGCCAGCAAAAGGAGCAGGTTGAACAGATACTGTCTTTCTTGGTCACCAATAAGCCACTCACATTCGAGGAATGCATCGCCTGGGCCCGCTTGCAGTTTGAGGAGAAATACGCCAACGAGATCAAGCAGCTCTTGTTCAGTTTACCCAAGGACGCGGTGACGAGTACTGGCCAGCCTTTCTGGAGCGGGCCGAAGCGTGCACCTGACCCATTGGTGTTCGACTCCAGCGACGTGAGTGTTGGCTGTATATTTAATTCATCGGGAGATGACATTTTTCCAGCCTCTTCATCTGCAATACATCATTGCTGCGGCCAATTTGCATGCATTCAACTATGGGCTTCGCGGGGAGACCGACCCGGCCCGTCTTCCGCAAAGTTGTAGACTCGGTTGTAGTTCCTGAATTCACCCCGAGGAGCGGAGTGAAAATTCAGATCAATGAAAACGAGCCCGTTCCTCAGGCTGGTGGTGGAGGCAAGTGTTTTTCATCATCTTGCTCGGTATGTCGCTAAACCAGTTTTTTTTCGCGGTAGACGACTCGCTTCCGGACCTTTCCGCTCAACTCCCAGCCCCGTCCTCTTTGGCTGGATACCGTCTGACGCCTGTTGATTTCGAGAAGGACGATGATAGCAACTACCACATCGACTTCATCACCGCTGCCTCCAACCTGCGTGCGACAAACTACAACATCACAGTTGCTGATCGCCACACCACCAAACAAATTGCTGGGAAGATTATCCCTGCGATCGCAACTACCACGTCGCTCGTGACCGGCTTAGTTTGCCTTGAGCTTTACAAAGTAATGTCTAACCCAAAACAACTGGATTTACCACTGACGATTTCTCAGATCATCGACGGGAAGAGCAAGCTTGAGGAGTACAAGAACGGATTCATCAATCTTGCCCTCCCTTTCTTCGGCTTCTCAGAGCCCATCGCCGCTGCGAAACTCAAGTATGGGACGACTGAGTGGACGTTGTGGGACCGCTTCGAGTTCAGCAACGACCCCACGCTGCAGGACATCGTCAACTGGTTCCGGACGAACCACAAGCTCGACATCACGATGGTCAGCCAGGGCGTTAGCATGCTGTGGAGCTCCTTCATTGGCAAGAAGAAGGTCGGTGGTCGCGTTCTTGTCTCGATTTAACAAGGCTTATAGTTTGTCCTTTAGAGCGAGGAGAGGTTACCCATGAAGTTCAGCAAGTTGGTGGAATTCGTCAGTAAAAAGGCAATTCCGCCACATGTCAAGCACCTCGTCGTCGAGGTCATGGTGTCGGACGAGGAGGACGAAGATGTCGAGGTATTTACGCTTCCTTATCCGCGTCTCATTTCGAATACCAACTAACGCGTTGCAGGTTCCGTTTATCGTCGTCAAGCTCTGAGCGGAAAGTCCGAAGTGTAGTGAATAGATGTACAAATAAATTTCACCATCTTTGCTTTCTTTGCTTTGTGGCAAGTGCTGCCAGAACCGGATTCACACAATCGTTTGGGAAAACAGAATGTAACATTTCATCGCATTCATGACCCAGTAACAAACGTACGTGCATAACTACTTACCTAGCTAAGAGGTAAAGGGAGAGGGAGGGAGGAGGTACGGAGTAGGAGAAATGACAGGGAGGGCGGGGTTAAGAGAACGGAGGCGGTGGTGGTAGGTGAGGGTGAGGGAGCAAAACTAAGTAGCGAAAAGGAAGAAGAAAGTTGTTTTTGGGGTTTAAAAAAGGTTTATGCGTTTTTTTGGTGGCTCCAATGTTGGGAACCGTCGTAAAACCGTCACGGCTGGGTGGGGGTGGTGGGTAAAAAACGCAGACGAAGTGGTGGTAGGTAGGTAGGTACGAGCAGGAGGAAGATTCAGAAGGCGGGTGAAAGGTGGTGGGTGTGTATAAATACCAGACACGAAGTAAGTGATGGGGCAGGCAGACAGGCAACAAACAAACGGATGAAGGGGATAGAAACCGCACGACGAAACTTCGGCGGAAAGCAATGCAATACAACACATGCTCGTTGTTGTTAAAGTCCATGTGCAAAACGACAAAGGCGCGGGCCGTGGAGGGGCATGGTGATGAGACGCCGAGTAAAACGAGTATGAGACGGGATGATCGAGGCTGCTGCGTGCTTCAAGTGGGTGTAAAAGGGCTTTCATCCCTATGGACAGGATGGATATGTCGTGGAGTATTGGGAGGCCCGGAACGTAGAGACAAGGAGAAGAGACAGACGAGGGACGAATATTCACAGAAGGAGCAATATGCATGCAATAGTACAGTGTGGCCGAGGGGTCAATCAATCAATCATTCGGGCACCAGCAGCGGTGCCGCCGGTGGTGTCGGTGTTGGTCGATGGGGCGGTCGGCCAGAGTATTATAGAGACGAAGAGGCGCGGTGATCTATTTGGGTGAATGGGATGGGGTGCAAGATGCGAGACGAGACGCTGCGGCTTAGGTTCTGAGCCAGGCGGGCTGCGCGTGGCCGTGGCCGTGCTGGCCCGCAAACGCCGGCGCGGGATATCCGTAGTGCGCTGCGTGCGCGGGGGCGGCGCCCCAGCGCGCATCGACCACCTCATTATGGGCGCCGAGCTCCCCACAGCCGCCCATGACGCCGCCGTGGTACTCGAACTGCGCCTGCGACTGCGAGCGCCCGCGATTACGCGAGTGTGAATTATCTTGATCGTAAGAAAGGGATTGCGAGCGGGAATGCTGATGCTGGTGAGACAATGCGAGATGCGGGGCGGCGGACGATGCAACAAACGGATAGGCGCTGGCGGCGGCGGCGGCGTATGGCGGGTGTGCGACGTGCAGTGGGGGAGCGTCGAAGACGTAGCCCATGCCCATGCTCAGCAGCGCCGGCGGCTTGACCGCGACAAACGCCGTGGGCCCCGGCGGCCAGTTCTGGTTCGGGTATCCCAGCTCGTGCGCGGTGTGGTAAGTCGGCGCCGCCATCTGGTACTGCATCATGGACGGGAGCAGCGGAGGCTGCACGGCCACGTAGTGCCCGCTCGCACGGTTTCTCTCGCGCAGGATCGGTTCGTCCGCAGCAGGGCTCCATCGCGCAGGCGGCGGCAGCGACTTGTCATGCTGCACGGCCTTGCCGTCGTGCCAGTTCTGCGACACGTGTGCGTGAACAGCGTCGGCGGCGGCGGCCGGTGCACGGAGCTGCGGGGCATCGTGTGAGTTGAAGCTACTGCGGGTCGACCCCGCGGCGCTGATCCGGCGCTTGGGGAGATACTCCTCACGCAACGGGCCGTCTTCGTCGAGATCGATCTCGGTGGCATACTGTGCCTGCTCCTTCTCCATGCGCTCTCGCCTGCGCTCCTCGAGCCCGAGGAACACCGGCTGCGGGCTGCGCGAGTCAAAGTGGCACGCGTCCGGCGCCTGGATGATCTCTTCCAGCGCCTTGCGCACGATCGCGTGGGGGTTTGTTGACGGACGCGAGATCGGCTGCGGGCGCGAGGAAGGCGAGGACGACAGCTGATGATATGACACCAGGTGTGCGAGCCAGCGAGACCAATCAGCCGACGGGACGGAGAGATCATAGGCGAAGATGTCCAGTGCGAGAGATTCGAGCCTGTTCAAGGACTGAATGGGAACGTTCGAAATCGTGTGCCTGCGCGAGATGAGTCAGTTTCTATGTTTAGAGTAGAGCGGCGAACGGACGTACCAGGTCTTGTTGGAGAACGTGTGATCGTCCAACCATTTGTTGGCGAGCATGCATCCAAGCACTATGAGGCGGAACGGGGCAGTGGCTTCAGTAACTTCCTCGTCGAGGCTGTTCCCGAGCAAGGCCGCCCTAAAGCGCAACTCCTTGACGTAATCGGGGCCCAGAGTAGCAGCGTCATAGTAGACAGGCAAACGGACGATGTACCAGATGGCCAAGAAGACGGCAGACGGCTGGAGAAGGGTCGACAGGAGTAGCGAGTGGACAGCGTTGCCGAGGTAGCTCGGCGGGGAACTCGAACGCTGCTTGACAAGATTGCCACTAAAGTAAAAGTTAGATTGAGATCGACGTCGTCGTGTATTAACATACGAGCGAGAGAACGCCGAGGGCAAGCTAAACCCAGTAGCGCACGCCTTCCAGACGTAGTTGGCAACCCAATCGGACAACGGCTCTGCGAGCTTCCGGTAGCCAGAAGTGGCGCTGGGGGTGACGACCTCGGGGGCAGGCGCGGCGGCGCCCTCCTTGGCGTACGAGACGTCGTAAGACTGGAGCTCCTGCTGGGTGGCCTGGGACTTTGGGGACAGGCACTGGCCATACGCATACTCGTCGGCCGCGACGGCGCGATCAACGAATTCGCCGAACGGAGTGACGGGCCCTACGGGGCTGGAACCGACATCAGGGCCGCTGTACACGCCGGGTGACTGGTCCTCGAACACCGGAGTAAAGGCGCCTCGTTCGTAGACGTGGTGATCATAGTTGTGGAGATCTGACGGCGAAGACGAGGAGCTGATGGCGAGCTGGGACTGGTAATCGATGTCCATGCCTAAAGAGCTGCTGCTCCACTGACTTTCGTTGTCGCAGGGGACTCGGTCCAAAGCCGAGTAGTCGGAGCTCATCTCGTCGTCGGCGTCTGCGTCTGCGTCGGAGGCGGCAAGGGGCGCGTCGGGGCGGAAGAGGGTATACAAGGGCGGAATACACGCTTCAGCGCGCGACCCTTTAATGGCAGACGCGTTTGTTCGCGCGAGTGCCAACCCTGGGTAAAAATCCTGCTCTGCTGTCCGGCGGCCGGCGGCAGCGATGCGCGAGTCCTCCTCCCAGATGCGGCGGGGCTTTGTCCTCCTCCAGGTGGGCAGGGAGTTGATCCACTCCTCGCGGGTGCCAAAGGAGGGCGGAGGGCCCGGGGGGGACACGGGGAGGGAGCAGGTGAGACTCTGGAAGGGATTTGCACCGGGTTTGACGACTGGATGGGCAACGGGCTTGGAAAGCCGGGGGACGGGGACTGGCATCTGCTGAGGTATAGAGGAGCGCTCAGAAGAGGCCACGCGAATACGTGGGTCTCCTGGGGTGCCCTGGGGGTGCTTTTCCTGTGCGAAAAAGCGCTGGAGCGAGAGGGGGTCGTAAGGTGTGTCGTTACAGGCGGGGTTGACGATAGCTTCGGACTCTTGGGAGTCGGATTGGATGGCAGACGCACAGCAAAGGCGTGCCTTTTGGGTGGCGTAGGGGAGCAGCAAAGGGACCTGCTTTATGGGGCCTGAGAGAACCGGGGGAACAAGAAGGCTCTCGTCAAGGAGCTCCGGGTTGAGTCTATGGGCTGTCGTCTGTGGTGGTAGCAGGAAGGAAACGACGGGGGTCGATCCTGACCTGAGGGGATGTGGCAAGCCTCTTTTTTGCCAGCACTTGCCTTATATATCTGATCAGCCGAGATCCGATGCGAGTCACAGTTTTTTAAATTTTGTATTGCAACTAATAGTGTTCATTCTACGCCGTGTACACCGAGTATAGCAATCTACCAATACTATACCGTAGTACACGCACTATACGCAATCTACTGCAATGACGCCCTTTCCGTGTCGTTTGTCTTTCTCTGGGTCCAGATCGGCCCCTCGGTTTTCCACGAAGCTACACTGTGATGGATGCACATTGCCGGAGTATCACGGGTGTCGATGGCGGATATCCTTCCGTAGTGTAACCCACACGGGTTGAATGGGTCTATCGGCAGAGTGACGACTACCATGCCATTATGTGCGCTCAGAGTCAGAGGCACAGCGATCAGCCATTTAGGATAGACGTGGTAGATATCAATACACCGATTGCTGCGACCACTGCGCTTTGAGGCTGGTACATAGACAACACGACGGAGACGGAGACGGAGGCGCAGTTGTAATACACGCCGCCAAGGATCATCATGTAGACCACACCGACAAACACGTCGCGATCATGTCCCTTCCCCAAATGTCTTCTTTTCTCAACAATTCCCAGTCCCAGGATGCACCCTCTTCAGGGTAAGCGCAGTACCCTCGACGAAGGAGAATCAAGTTTAAAAAATATGCTAGTGGCGTCGATTCCATCTCACTGGGTCAGCTTAAGAGTCTCGTTGCCGCGATGCCCAAAGACAAGGTATAATCTGCAGAAATAACCCAACCCCGACGTGACTTTCCGCGCTAGCAATGGTGGTACGACTTCAAATACGACGACGAGGACACCGTCATGAACGAGATCGAGGAATTCTACTCCTACGTCGAGATGCCCCAGGTCGCCGAAAACCTCAAGGCCTGGGAGGGCTCCTTCTCGGGCAGTATGTTCCCGCCTCCCGCATTGCTTTACGTGACCGACCGCAACCCCAGAATGGACCGGCAGCCCGCCGGCGACGCGTAAAGCACATATCGAGGTCCTGCTCGAAAGTCTGGAACACCGGAATGCCGAAATACGTTTCACCAACGCGCGACGGCTGTTCTACATCATCCAGGGTGGGCATATTAATTCTGCAATTGAGTACCCAAATTTGACGCGTAACAACAGGCACGTTTGCGGAAACCGTGTCGCCTGAACACCAATTACACTGGATATTCGAAAACTGCAAGATCGTCCGGTCCGCGAATGGCCTGAGCACGATTATAGAAGCCATGAAGATCGCAAGCTCGAAACACGATTTGTTATGGTGCCGCCCTCGTTTCTGGGGTTCATAAGCGCGTGTTAAAAATATGATCTGACAGCGGTCTCTCGGACGCAGAGGCGGCTCATTTCCACATCTCGGCCACGGAAAAGGCGGACTTTATCGAAGAAGTCACCACCGAGATCTCGGTCTACCTCGGCATGTTGTACCACCTGGTCGAAATATTTAAAGGCCACGACGACTTTGCCGATGAATTAAGTGTGTGCACCAACATGATAATTATCGTGTCCGTTGACCAGGATATATTGCATTGCAGTGAGCTTCGAACCGCCGCTGCCCGTCTACCTGTTCACCGTAGTTTCTGGCCTGCGGGACAAGAGCGCGAGAGGTTACCCGGTCAAGAAGGTGTGTATACTAATTGGTTCCCCAAATGGCATGCCCGCTCAGTCCCGCCGCAGCTCCTGCTCGTGTTATGGAAGACCCTCTTGTCATGCTGCGGTGGTATCCGCGATCACGCTCGCGTAAAGAAACTCGCGCGCGAACTCGCCGGCCTGCAACCCTCAGTCGATGGAGGTAAGTAATTATCCATTCTTTCATCTGCGCAATGTGATTAACAACACAGGCGAATCAACCATCAAAGCGACCCCGCTCGACATCGAGACCTTTCGGCAAGAAACCTCGGTCAAATACCCCACCTTCACCGCGCCGAACCCCCCGCCCGAGGTGCCGCCCTCCTCGAGATCGCCGCGCCCAAGCCCATCCCCATCACCACCTGGCGCCTCGCACAGGCGTACTCGCCCATCCCCATCCGGCACCACTACCACCACGACCAGGCCGACGCGTCCGACCTCCAGCACGGGGGCGGGCAGCAGCAGCAGCAGCCGTTCCACCCCGGCGCGGGGCGCGGGATCCCGCAGCCCGCGACCCCCCGCGCCGACGCCCCCGCCGCCGTCGCCCAAGCCCAAGAAGCAGCAGTACCAGACGGACCAGTCGCGCCCGTTCCTGTTCCCGTTCTCGCGCGACGCGCGCAACCGCTACTTTGACAAGGACGCGCGGCTCGTGCCGTTTGCGGTGGACGAGGCGGACCGGCTGTATAATCGGCATATGCACGTGAGTCTGGCGCTGGCGCAGATGTGGCGCACACGGGAGGATTGTATGACGGCGGAGAGCGGGCTGGAACATATGCCGGGGAGCGAGGGGCAGTTTGAGAGTTCGACGTTTATTTCCAAGGACCCCGACGCGGGGGAGCCGTTGCCGGATATTGCGCTTCTCGATGCTAAGATTGCGGAAGCGACCAAAGCCGTAGAGGAGACGGACAGCCCTCTCGAGAAGCGCAGGGCAAAGGAACGGAGGGAGGACCTCATGCGGCTCAAGAGAGTCGAGCAGATATATGTAAGTCCTTTAACTGCTCCAGACCTCGCTCACATAAACGCAGAGCGCTCTCTTACCTGTCATGTCGAACTGGGTGCTCGTGCTGCTGAAATTGTTGCTCGCGACTGTATCGGCGAGCACGGGCATGCAACCGCCGCAGTCGTCCACGTCGAACGTGTTTCCGCCGGGGGTCCCTTCTCGTTAGTACTTTGTTTCCTCGCCAGTGCGTTGCTCAAAATCCCGAATTGTAGCTCAGGACCAGCCCCCTGTGCCCCCGACCTCGGACGAGATCGACGTGACGCGCCACCGGGAAATCACATCCAAGGCGGTATCGGCGATATTGCTGCTCGTTATGAAGTGGTTCAAGGTCTCGCGTGAGCTTCGAGCTGCTTCCCACTCCCCTCTCCGTGCTCAGTTGAATTTGCAGACATCATGAAGTTCCACCACCTGGGCCAGCACCTGCTGGACACGAACTGCCTGCTGCTGATCCTGAAGATGTTCTCTCTGCAGGACCTCTCCGCGACCGTCGTCTCCAAGGCGGACTCGCCCGATAACAAGTACTTTGCCTCTCACTTGTTCGCGTACATATGCTAACGGGCATTGCAGCTTCTTCCGCTACTGCATGCTCAAGTTCTCCAAGAACCCGCAGCCGATGGAGAGCCAGCCGCGCCCGTCGCGGCACGCCGTCGTCAAGTCGCGCATCCTCCCGAACGGCGAGAAGCACGAGGAGGAGGTGGACATGGTCACGGACTTTTCGTGGCGCAATTTCTTTGCGACGATCAACTTTGCAAAGATTATGCAGAAGCTGTCAAAGGGCCGGTCGCACCGGATATGGATGTTGATTCAGTATAAGAGCTCGGTGAGTCCTCCGGTGCGCAATGGCTCGGTTGAGGTTGAGTGACTGGGCGTGTAGCCGGTGTTGAAAAGGGCGCTCAAAGTCCAGCATCCGATGTTCCAGCTGCATATCTTGAAGCTGATCAAGAGCCAAGTGCCGTTCTGCGGGCGGAAGTGGCGACAAAGTGAGCCGATCGTTTAACTATAACCGCCGTTCTCAATGTCGTGCAGCAAACATGAAGGTTATCACTTCAATATATCTGAATTGTCGGCCGGATCTGCGGGACGAGTGGCTGACGAGCACGGAGGTGGACGATGCTTCGGATGCACAGGTATGGGTTCAAAACTGGTCTTATTCATCGATACGATAATTCGTTGCAGGCGCAAGAACATGCACTCCGGCATTTGGTCAAGTTTTGTGAGTATCCGCGTGCATGTAGATAGACGTCCGACTTACCGCAGTAGACAACAACAGGCGATACGGGCCCATCGCGGCCATAAACCAGCACGGGCAGCCGATGCACCGACACGGGCGGTCGGGCAGCATGTCGTATCTGGACGGGCTGCACCCGGGCCCCGAGCTGGGGCTCATCCGGCCCGTCACGGGCACGCCGAACATGGTGGACGCAGACGTCTTCCCGCCGTCGCGCTCGCAGGCGCCGGACCCGTCGATCTTCCTGCCGTACATCACCGAGGACATTGCGTTCGAGGAGGAGTACGAGGAGTATCTGTCGGACTTGGGGTGGTCGGAGAGCGCTGGTGCGGGCGGTGTGCACGAGGACAAGCCGCTGTTTGGGGGCACGTCGGCGTGGAGCCGGTTGCCTGCGTTTGCGGACATCGGGGACGGGATCAGCGATAGCGAGAGCATTGCGTCGATCGGGGATCTCGGGGACGACGCGCGGCTGGATCCCAGCCGCGACGATCCGGAGGTGGTGGACGAGAATCTGAACAACTGGGAGCATATGAGCCCGAAGACGATGGCGGCGCTGCCCAAGTCGCCTGCGGGTGGGCGGCGGTCGAGCTCGGGCGGGGGGCTGAGGCCGGTGCTGCCGTTTGGGTTGGACGATGCGGTTGCGGTTGACTTGGACGAGGAGGAGGACGAGGTGGAGCTGGGGCCTGCGCCGCGGGGAGCAGAGTGGGTTCACGTCGGGTGCGGGTGTGGACGAAGTAGAGTATGCGTATGGGGTGTGATATGTTTTGAATTAATGCAAGTTGAGTCGGTGGTTTACAAAGTGTCGATGGTCAAGCTTTTGTTTGTTGTGTATTCATTTGTGCGGTGTTGGGAACAGCGTCAACTCCAAATTTTGAGAGACACACCCAGACACACCAAAACATCCATCCCATGTCTCCAGAACACCGTCGACAGCGACGGCGCACTGGCGGGGAGGGCGGCCACGGCGTCGGGCGTAGGGAGCCGTGGGAACAGGATGGGGTGACATAAGCGTCCAACGGCCTGCCTTCAACCACCACCTCATCCCCTCGAAATGTCTGCTCCTCCCCAAGGAATGCCTCCCATGCTCGCAGAGGGCCAGGACATGAATGCAAACTACTATCCCCCCGAGAACGACCTCACCGGCGGGCTCCCCATCAACCTCGACTCTCTCCGCGACGGCCCCCCCGGCAGCAAGCCATTCTACCCATACTCGACCCCTCATTCGGTCCGTATCTCTTCTCACGTTTTTTCTGTGCTTGCAATGCCTTGTGTGTTCATGTCGTTCGTTTGTTTAGCTATGCCATCAAAGGCTCCCCAAACCAGAAACTCCTTCTTGAGGATATCTACTATGCAATCGAGTCTCGTGTACGTCCTTTCTCGTCCTGCCTGCCCTCTAGCCTCATTTTCCGCAGTTCCCCTATTTCAGGACAGCACCCAATGGATGGAAGGTGGGCATCAGTTCAGTTGTCACTTCCGAGGCTAATCTTTGCTCAGAACTCGGTCCGCCACAACCTCTCGCTGAACCCTTGCTTTGAGAAGGTCCCGCGTCCTCTCACCGATCGCGGAAAGGGCTCCTATTGGACCGTCAATGACAACGTCGACCCCCGTACTGGCGTCCACCGCATCCGCAAAAAGAAGACCAAGGGCGGCAAGGGTCGCTCGTCAGAGGACGACGATGTCGACTACCACCCTCAGGATGGCTCGTTCGACGAGTCGCAGTACACCCAGCAGCCCCCGCTCGACGAGGCCGGCAACCCGCGCCAACCTCCCCCGCCTTTCCCGTACGTTGTCTCTGAGATCCGTTCGCTTCCTCCAACTCATTTTTTTCAACGCAGCTTCCCTGCCGGCTTCCCCATGATGGACATGCGCTTCCCGATGCCGCCCGGTCCCATGCCCATCTCCCCCGAGGAGAACATCGAACTCGACGAGAACGGGCAGGTCAACTGGCGCGTGGCGTGGCTCAAGGAGATCGGCCACCTGCAGCAGGTCACCGCCGAGCAGGAGAAGGCGGGTGTCGACCCGGAGTGGTACCGGATGATGCTCTTCCGCGTACGCGGGGCGTTGATGCCTATGAACCCGGACGCGGTGATGCACGTACCGCCGTACATGGCCCCGCCACCTGGAGCCCCCGGTGCGCCTGAGCAGCAGCAGGCCCAGCCCCAGCCGACTCAGTAGTTTCTTTCTTCTTTGGCGTTCACAACCTCCTCTATTATCCTTCTCCTTACGAAACATACTTGATACTCGCGCTGTGTATTGTACGGTATTCTGTTCGATGTGTTCGTGTGTTTCTTTTGTGTAATATATTGGACGATTCCCAACACTTGAAAACTACCTTGAGCTGTATGGCCCGCTCCAATAAACCCTCGCCCGCCCCACCGTCTAATGAGTAATCCGTCGAATTCTACTCGCGGCCGAAGACTTGAAGCGAATCGGCCGACGGTGATTACAAAGTGAATTGGGATCGGAGCTGACTGTATGTAGAAACTTTGAACGGTCCACTCCTTCTTCCCATCCACCATGTCCCCTGCTCTTCACAATGACGCCCCACCTCCAATCGCTGCAGCCACGCCGTCCAAGGGCCCCGCACTCGCCATCGGGTCCTTAAGCACCGCCCAGGACGGCAAATACCAGTCCCTAATTTCAGACCTCGAGTCATCGAGAACAGTCCACAAGCAGATGCTCGACAGATTGGTGGATGGCGGTAGGGCATCGACTCTCATCCATTCGATGTAACCGTTAATCCCTCCCAGCCACGACCCTCGAACCAGCGTTTTACTCATCTGTGCATATCACTTTAATGGGGACCGAGTACGACTTGCCCCCGAGCCTCATCTCGCAGCTCCGCGAGGGCCTCCAGCCCCTGGGGACGCTCCATCTGCACAACCTCTCCGCACAACAAAAGGCGCTCCCGTCTGAGCTCACGCTTGCGGGCTTCACTCTTCTCTCCGCTTCCCCCAACAACACAGACACCGACGGCACCGGCACCGTAGTCGCGCAAAAGCCCGCACACGCCCCCGCCGCCGCCCTCTCCCTCAAGACCAAAACCACTGCCACGCCCGATGGGCCCGCCATGGTCCCGCTGAAGCGCAAGAAGACGGACCCGGCGACGAAAAAGGCGCTCTGGGCCCTCAGCGCGCCCTCCGCGCCGCCCATCGACGCCGAGGCGCTCCTCACGCCCGCCGACCGCGCGCGGCCCGTGCCCACGTGCGAGCCCGCGGCGGCGGGCGCGCCGCGGCGCAAGCGCGCGTGCAAGAACTGCTCGTGCGGGCTGCGCGAGCTGGAGGAGGAGGAGGCGCGCACGGGGCCGGTGGTGCTGCTCGACGGCGCGGGCGCGCCGGACGGCGGGGAGGCGCGCGCGGTGTCGCAGGCGGAGCGCGCGCGGCTGCTGAGTGCGGCGCAGGCGGCGCCGAAGGCGACGAGCAGCTGTGGGAGCTGTTTTCTGGGGGATGCGTTCCGGTGTGCGAGTTGCCCGTATCTCGGTGTGTCTTCCTCAGGCTTTTTATTTGGAGCGGAGCGCGGCTAACGGACGTCGCACATAGGCTTGCCGGCTTTCAAGCCCGGTGAGAAGGTGGAGATTGATTCGGGATGGATGATATTTGAATGGGCGATGCATTAGCATACATATAGATGTATTATTTTCACACAAAAAAAGCAGAAAATGCGCATGTACTGTTTTACGCGTTCGTAATTAGAACGCGACTCTAGTGACACGTGAGCGCCATTTTTTCTTCATGGAAACAGAAAGCAGCAGCAGTGCTGCCCCACGAGCGCTGTGCAATGTCTGCAACCACCGCTACGCAATCTACACCTGCCCGCGCTGCGCGGCGCGCACCTGCTCCCTCCCGTGCTCCACCACCCACAAGGCGCGCACCGCGTGCTCCGGGCAGCGCAACAAGGCCGCGTACGTGCCCATGAACCGCTACGGCTGGGGCACCATGATGGACGACTATGCGTATTTGGAGGACGTCGGGCGGCGCGTGGGCGACTGGGGGAGCGAGATTGCGCGGGGGAAGTTTCAGGCGGGGGCGGGCGCCGGGGCTGCAGGCGACAGAGGAGGGAGGGGGCGCGGAAGGGGGAGGGGCCGTGCGCGCGGCGGGGGAGGCGGCGGCGGACGCACAAAACGGGATGTGCTCAGGATGCAGCTCGAGGCGCGCGACATTGAGATGAACATCCTCCCCCCAGGCATGGAGCGGCATAAGACCAACCAGTCGACTTGGGATTCAAAGTGTGTATATTATCTCTCATTGCAAGAAGTATGTACTGAATTCATGCAGAAATCAAACCGCGCTGCTAACTATCGAATTCAAAATCCATCCCGCGCCTGACCCGCTCGCTCTGCCCTCACAGCCGCCGGACCCACCGCACACGCTCCTCACGCACCGCAACAGCCTCGAGACGCCGCTCCGCACCCTCCTTCAGACACACGTCGCCGACCGCAAGGAAGGGGCCGTCCCAGCCTGGGTGCGCGCGCTCGTCTGCCCTGACCCCAGCCCCGATTCAGACCCCGTCGCTTGGCCGCCGCCGCATTGTGTAATGTCCGCTCCCGCTGCGATCGACACTACGGCGGCGTTCTCCAATCGGGCTCAGCGGAAGCAGCAGCAAAGACCCTACTATCGTCTCGACTGCGCCAAGAGCCTGGCGGAGCTGCTGAGGCATACGCAATTTGTCGAGTTTCCGACGATTGAGGTGTGGGAGGAGTTTCGCGGGACGGTCGTCGATGCTGCCGGTGCGGTTACGCAGGCGTCGCAAGACGACGATGAGCAGGGGCGCGCGCCAAAACGGCGGAGACTGGACAGGAAGGGGGGAAAGAAGATTGCAGGGCTGTTGGGTGGATATGGGAGTAGCAGCGAGGACGGGGGAAAACTCGGAGGGGAAGCCGCAACCAAGACAGAATGGGCTGGACATGCTGGGTAAATACGAGGGGAGCGACGACGAGGGCGACGGGGAGCCGATGCAGGAAGATGTGCTGGTCGACTCGGACGCGGAAGAACAAGTCGAGCTGGACGCCGCCGCGCTGCTCGAGCTGGTGCGCAAGGCGCGTGGGGACGAAAACTGGACACCGCAGCCGGGGGACGATGACCTGGTCGATTGGGGGGATTCGGACCAGGAGACGTAGCTAACTTTCAGTTTTGTGCACGTAACTTTTTTTTTGGTGGACTAGAGATCCTGTCTTCTGAGATCAAGCAGCCCCTTCATGAGCAGTTGCACTTCAACGACAGCGTTGACGGACGTCCGGAGCGGCGTCTCTTGTGTGTTGCGGGTGGGCGACGCGGTCTTAACCTCGACCTCCCAGAGGGTGTCGGCGTGAGCGGGGATGGGCTGCTGTGTTTTGGGGTCAACCTGTTCTTGCTGGAACATCTGGACGCGTCGAATCGTGAGCATCTTGGTCGGCGCACGGCACAACGCAGCTACCTGAATAACGAGTGGCCCCCTCCGAAAAAGATAGCCTCTCTTATAGATCTGCGAGCGGCGGTTGTACCCAAGGGTGGCCGCGAAGCTGAGCGCGTCGCCGATGACCTGGCACGTCGCCCAGGGCCGCACGGTCGCTTCGGGGTGCGCGCGGACGCTCTCGGGCTTCAGGTACGAGTACAGAACCCAGCCGGAGTCGGGCTCGGTGAGCTCCTTGCGGGCGCGGAGGATGACGGGGTCGGCGCCGGCGTCGCGCTGCTGCTGCGCGTCGAAGGGCTCGAAGACGATCTCGCGCGAGTGCATGGGGTGCGCGGACTCGGAGTGGAGAGTAATGCGGTTGAGGATCGCTTTCAGGTCGCGCGAGAAGAACTCGCCAAAGAGGGCGACCTCGTAGTAGTGGGAAGACATGTGGGCGCGTCACGGTTGTTTGGGTGCAATCTAATCTACTTCTCCTTTAAGTACACCATAATATCTAACCAACTACTTCCTACTGTACAGTAGCAGCGCACCACGGATATTGAAGAATCCCTTTAGCACTCCTAGTCTCTCGGAGACAGACGCTGCAAACAAAAGTAATCTCGTGCCTCGATTGTTTGACTCGGCCGACCGTTAGATTGATTCAACATCGCAGAAAGGGGTCCTTTTCCAATCTCGTGGACCCATCGCAGTCGAAGGCATGAACTCCAACAAATTCTCAAAACGCAACTTTACACCGTCACTCTTTCCCTTCCAAAATTCAAATTTTCCTGGTTTCATTCATTGGTCAAGTTTATTTTCCACACCAGAAACGAGCCACGGATATTGAAGGGCCTCTTCGACGCTGGGACGGGCATGCGGATCGATCTTGAGAATTGTGCGAAGCAGCGCACAAAGTTCAGGTACGTGGGACCTTGCTGTTGTTCGGGATGTTGAATAGTGATCGATCCGGATTTGCCATTCGGTATTGGCTGTTTCCTAAGAGGCTGTTGTAGGCTCCAACTCAATTAACGACATAAATCGGAGAGGAAACCCACACAGCGATTTGAGCTTCTGGCGAGAGCTCCAATACTCGCGCCAAGAAAGAGGTACTTCGCCGCACAATTCCGACATGGCACGCAAGAGCGTATCATTTGGCCACGCGAGATTGAACAACCGTGCCCTGAAAACAAGTCCCAGCAGTCTAATCAGTCTTTCTCGCTCAATGCGTCTGGGGAGTTGGATCCGGGGGTGACGCGGCAGAACAGGGCAGAACCATTTCATACTGATGGAGGATTTGACGGGGAGGTTGAAGGACCCGGACTTGAAGATGGGGACGCGATAGTATGGGCTGGATGCGACACCCGCGAAAAAGAAGAGCCAGCGTAAAAAATGCGATCGGACGACGAGCAGGTTGTTAGGGGTGAGGGTGTGTGGCATGCAGGAAGGAAGGAAGGAAGTGTATACCGGCGCGGTCCCATTAAGGAACAGCCGGGGCCCGTACTACACACAATTTATCGAATTGTATGCTACGGATATCCTCACCCCCTCACCATTTCAGCACCTGAGTACCCCAACAGACATTTCCCCAGCTAGGACGGTAATAAAAAAGAAAAAATACCGGCGGGTCAGTCGAAATGCATCAGGAGCCCCAGGGTGGCCTGGCAACGAGGATCGGATATGAACTGTTAAGAACATTATTCCAAGTGTTCTGGAACAAGTTCTGCGTAAGATGTAGGGAAGTTCGGGCAGAACCGGGGACGAGTATATCACCCTGAATGTCCCGCACAAATAGGGGAAGAGGAGTTCTAGGTCAATCAACTGAATTTTTGTAGGGTCGAAGACTGTGCATGTTGCTCGGGACTGTAGCCATGAACAATAGGTAGCACAATGCGCCGGGAGGGAGTTTGAGAGAGCACAATCGTTGAGAGCCCCTATTCAGACCGATGTCCACATGCTGGCTGAATGAAGCTTCCTGCGACCGTTCTGAGTACGCCATGTATCCCTTTTGTGCTCGTTATGCATCTGGGTAATACTGGTTTCCTCTTTCTCTAGGTCATTTGCAGTTGATGATGATGGTAGTTGGTTGAGTTGACACAGCGGCTGTGTTAATTTGTGTCTTTTTTTTTTCTTAGAATGCGCTAATACTCTTTTGTCAGGTTTGGAATCATGTCACGCAGTCCTACGTCCAAGACAAATATATGGGCCGCGACGTCTGCCCTGAAGTGTTCCCTTATGTATTGGCTTCGTTTCTCCATGACGGCGAGCGGCTATTGGTCCATCAGATCCTGCAGGCAGTGTTGATACGATGTTACGATTGTGAACACCGCCTATGCCAAATACATGACTGAGGTTCGACAAAAGCCGACCGCGGCGGGCCATAAAACAATAAAATCATCGCGTCTTTTCCTGCGCATCTCCCTTCTAACCTCTGTCCGATCCCGCTTCATCGTCATCTTGTTCCTAAGGGCTAAGGCCTTAGCCGCCCTAAGGCTTAGAGGGGCCTTAGAGTAAGCCTTAGAAGTTTTGGGGGGATTTTGGGTACCCTTAGAGGCCTTAGACCAGTGCCCAGGCCGAAAAAAACGGTGCGCTAATGACAGCTTGAGAAGCTACTGATCATGGATCAATACCTGATTGAAAAATCCGACGTTAGAGCTTATTGGCCACCGCTGAAAAAACAAATCTCTGGGCAAAACAAAGCTCCACTTGAGCAAAACACAAACCTGTTTAGACAGACAGCCCCGCAATGTCACTCGCGAACAATACAATTTGGACATCAGATGGGTGGTCCAACTTTCACACAAAAAAGTCTTAAGTAAAAATATTTCCTTCATAAGCAAAAAAAAAAACCCGTTGCCAATAAGCTCTATTTTGCCACGTCTCCACTCCCGCAAATATGGCCAGTGACGGTGCATGGACTTCAAATCTGCTAGGCCAGAATTACTTTGAAAAAAGCTAGGTGCCACAGAATAGCTACTGCAAAGCCTGTGTCCAGCCCATGTCAATCACTAGTACAATTCAATCTGTTTACCTTTGGTTTACAGTAAGTAATTGGGCTGTACCACTGCGCGCAAATGCGTGGGAAATTTAGCCCTAAGGCCTTAAACGGAGGCCTTAGTGGTAAGGCTTAGGCCTTGCTAACCCTTAGAACTTTTCAAACCTGCTATTAAGGCCTTATGGAACATCACTGCCTGCAGGGGCAACCACTAAAATTATCAATTACTTTGAGTACTGTACTATTTCGATCAATTCGTGTTCGATTCAGAATTTTTGATACAATTAAAATCCAAAAGAAATCCGACAAATTGAGAAAAAATTATTGCCGCAATAAAAAAAAAGTGGGTGTGATGCGTGACAACGAATTGAATGAAATAATACAGTAGTCCTATCGTCCGCTATTTGGCTTTTGATTGATGGATCAGCAATCTCTCATGGTTGACAGCAGCCATCAATTCCAGCGCCCCAAGCGTAGGCACATTCAACTCGCGACGCGTTGGCGATGCGTTGGCGATGCATCGAAGCTAGTACCATATGTAGTTTCATGTGGTCGATTGACAGGCCACTCACAGCCTCTGAACAGATCCAATGGGAATCTACGCCTGCTCACGTGCCCATGATGGAAAAGTGTGGAAGGGCAAATGCTGGGGTTTTTCGTTCAAATCAACAGTCACAGGTCACGCACCCCTCTGTTGATGTCGAACTTCGGTTGCGGTCACGGGTCACGGTGGTCCTTGTCAAACCTGCCGCTGGTCACAGCGGATCTAAAATCACCTGAAAGACGCAAAAAAGCTAAAATTTCCATGGGATTTGTCGAAATTTTGGGGGGTGTCACACCAAATTTTTGCTGGTGTCAAAATGTCAAACTTGAAAAAAGGGTCACGCTGTGATAAGGACTGTGGTGTCGGTATCGAAAGATATGTGATTCAAATTCAACTATGTTCGTCCTCTAGAGGGGAAGGTACAGTCGAATGATAGAGCGGAAGGTCGGTGCGCGAATCGGCCTTGTATGAGCGGTGGGTGTGTGTGTGTGTGTGTGAACAGTTATTCGTGGAGACCGTTCGTCTCCTAGGTGTGGATGTGTGCGGCGGACCTCTTGTCAGTGAAAACGGTAAAGAGGATGTAAATGCCTAGACCTGGTTCCCTGCACGAGTGTACTGGAACCCTAAATGTGTTGCCCTGTCTGCTTTTCCTTCATGCGCTCTTCCCCTTAGAACCAGTGCTGGAGATGCGATGTGTGTCGCACAGATGATGGCACCGACGTCGTTCAGTCGATGGCGAGATGGTCGGTCTCGTTGGCTACGGACAGCAATTTGTATGTGGTGGCTTCTCTCCGGGCCTGTTTTCTACAGAGTGAGGCTCACGAGAACGGTGATCCTATTCAAGGAAGCCTGGGATTGTGACACCGGGTCCGGTGAGGAGGGACCCTGCTGATGGAGGTGTGAGAGGTGAGACACTGATGAACGAGCAAATGTAAGATGTGTGACCTGCCTCTGGCAGTGGGCGAGGAGGAGGGTGCACGAGAGGTACGAGGTCGGGGAGGGCTGGGAGTGCCCCTTTAGATTGAGTTGAGAATGGTACAGAAAGTGGGGAAACACCCCGAAAGCTACTTCTGCAGGCCGGAAGGTACTGACTACTCCTACTAAATGTGCTCCCTTTCATACCTCCTCGACAACTTCCCACATTTCCAGAGGTGCCATGTGGGTCACAGGTGTTTCCAGGGGGCAGGGGACGTCATGAGGTGTTTCGGGGTGCATATACGGCAGGAGAATGGGTGCCTCTGCTGAGGAGACCAATCGTCTGTGAGTGTGCGCAAGGCACAGCGAGGCCAAACAACCTCGGAACATGTCTGGAGCTTCAGGCACGGCCTGGTAGTTGCGTCGGCGGGTGCTCAAGTACTCAGGGAGGAGGAGAGACAGACGGTCTCCCTCGGCTAGTCGACACGTCGTGTGAAGTGGGGGATGGGCGGGTGTCGGGATATCCTCTGCCTCGTCCGATGGGTCGGTGTCAGGCACGTTGTCAGCAACGGTCTCTGGGTCGGCTAAACAGCGAGTAACCCGACGAGAACCCCAACCAGGATAAACCCGATAGACGCTAGTAACTTGTATGTTCCCCGAGCAGTAGGACCAGTCGTACGGCGTCCTCCCTAGGAGGCCGTATGTCGTAGGTCGGGATGCGAGGCGGAACCTGGAACAAGTCGAAGAGGGTGTGATATCCACTCAGGTATACAACCCGGGGTGTGGATACAACCCGTAGTACAGTGCGAAGGAAGCAGGGCAGGGTGGAGACAATGCCTATGTCAAGCCAAGGTAGAAGCCTGAGATTAGACGAGGTAGAATCTACTGTACATGGAGATTCTACCGTGCTTATATAGGCTTCTAATAAATTAAAGCGATCACGGTCAATCACGATCAGTTCCTGCACCGTAGCATTAAGGAGCATTAATGCTGATGCTCCTGGACTCCTCTGTGTTGGTTTCCGTGGCGTCGGTGGACCTAGGAGACCCGACATTTGGGTTTCCTAGTCCTAAGTGTCATTGTATCCAGTGGTTCAAACCCTGATTGGGTTCGCAACCACTCCTGTACTCCGTGTACTCTCCTGTGTCAGCCCTTGGTGCGTCCGGGGACTAGAGCCCGTCTGTACGGGTTCCTAGTCCCTAACGTCTTCTGTATTCCGTGGCGCAGACTCCCTGAGTCTGCGGCTTTAGAATCCGAGGCCGGGTTTCAACCGTGAGAAGGTCACGTGGTGGCGTCATGAGAGTCCCGTGCCGCTAAGACGCGTCTGTATCCATACGGACGCGTCGTGCGAAAAAGTAGAACCCGGGGGGGACTGGTCGTATCCTGTTGCTGGACACCGAATAGTGCCGAACACAATCCATGTGGTACGGGGAGCGCTGGTCTCGTTCGTTGGAGGTGCGTATGCGGAGGGTCGCATTGTAGGAAGGCGTTGAGAGACCCAGATCATGGGGTATGGGTTGCATCCAGGTGACAATGGTGCAGGAGTGAGCTCAAATGGCGGGGGAGACAATGTGGATGGTGGGGAGAGTGTTGGTCTCGCTCAGAAGCTGCTTCTAGTAACGTGGAATCCCGTTTAGGAAGATCCGTCGCGTACGTCCAAGCTCGTCCCGTCAGTCGTGCAGATGGTTCACAGGGGCCATGAGGTGACGAGCAGTGTGTAGCATGCTCGGAGACCTCACAATGTGTTGCCCCCCCCCTGTCAATTTGAATGAAAAACCCCAGTACTGGTTCAACCGTCTCCTCAGGCTCAATCTCAGACTCTGATCGCCATAAGGGGAAGAAAATTCATAGCTAAGAAGAAATTGGTAGGTAGACCATGTATTTAGCTACTTATATGCTAGTACACTCAATATCAACCTTATTTATTCAACGCATCACGAGTTGAACATGCCCAGAACATGCCTATGCTTGGGGTGCCGGAATTGGTGGCCACTGTCAGCCATGAGAGATTGCCAATCCATCAATCAAAAGCCAAATAGGATACAATAGGACTACCCAAAGTAATTGATAATTTTAGTGATTGCCCCCTGATCAGATCCCAATTTTGCTGCAGAAGCTGTATGGTCTCACATATATCATCAACCGGCTGAAGGGGTATTGCTTCTACGGTTTGCAGCCTCTTACTCATCTACAATGGTGATCTCGAGCTACAAGACACGCTGTGTTCATGCTCTCAGGAGCAGCCGACATCTCGAAGTAAGCACGACGAGTTGCTGAAGCGGCTCAATGTGGACACACAGACATCTGACAAGCCTCCGCTGTGGTGTACGTACAGTGAAGACTTGCTCTTGGGGCTGTCACCAAGTGGAGTCGACGGAAACATGGTGAGATCCTCGTCCGGATCGTTGACTTTGTGCACACCACGTCAGGAAAGGACTATCTTCCATACTCTAAGCTAGATCCACGTAACCATCCACCAGAGCTGTCACCCACCCAAGGATACATGGCAGATGTGGACCCCAAGACGGGGCTCATCTATGTGCGGTTTCCGTCGCACTACCCAGGAGAGGCGGATCGTGGGTTCTTCTTCAGTCTCTGGAGCTTAGCTGCGGCCCTGGAGCAGATTTTGAACAATAATACGGAGGATCAAGGCCTGTCACGGCGACCCGTTGTGATAAGGACCGCGGTGTCAGTATCGAAAGATATGTGATTTGAATTCGACTATGTTTGTCCTCTAGAGGGGAAGGTACAGTCGAATGATAGAGCGGAAGGTCGGTGCGCGAATCGGCCTTGTATGAGTGGTGTGTGTGTGTGGTGTGTGTGAACAGTTATTCGTGGAGACCGTTTGTCTCCTAGGTGTGGACGTGCGCGGCGGACCTGTTGTTAGTGAAAACGGTAAAGAAGGTGTGAATGCCTAAACCTGGTTTCCCATACGAGAGTACTGGAACCCTAAATGTGTTGCCCTGTTGCCCTGTCTGCTTTCCTTCGTGCGCTCTTCCCCTTAGAACCAGCACTGGAGATGCAATGTGTGTCACACAGACGATGACACCGATGTTGTTCGGTCGATGGCGAGACGGTCGGTCTCGTTGACTATGTACGGCGATTTGTATGTGATGGCTTCTCTCCGGGCCTGTTTTCTACAGAGCGAGGCTCGCGAGAACGGTGATCCTAATCGAGGAAGCCTGGGATGGTGACACTGGGTCCAGTGAGGAGGGACCCTGCTGATGGAGGTGTGAGAGGTGAGACACCGAGGAACGAGCAAATGTAAGGTGTGTAGCCTGCCTTCGGCAGTGGGCGAGGAGGAGGGTGTACGAGAGGTACGAGGTTGGAGAAGGCTGGGAGTACCCCTTTAGATTGAGCTGAGAACGGTACAGAAAGTGGGGAAAACACCCTGGAAGCTACTTCTGCAGGCCGGGAGGTACTGACTACTCCTACTAAATGCGCTCCCTTTTATACCTCCTCGACGACTTCCCACGTTTCCAGAGGTGCCATGCGGGTCGCAGGTGTTTCCAGGGGGCAGGGGGACGTCATGAGGTGTTTTGGGGTGCATATATGGCCAGAGAACGGACACCTCTGCTGAGGAGACCGATCGTCTCTGGGTGCGCGCGAGGCACAGTGAGGCCAAACGACCTCGGAATACATCTGGAGCTCCAGGCACGGCCTGGTAGTTGCGTCGGTGGGTGCTCGAGTGCTCAGGAAGGGTGAGAGACGGATGGTCTCCCCTCGGCTAGTCAATGTGTCATGTGAAGTGGGGGAAGGGCTGTGTCGGGATATCCCTCTGCCTCGTCCGATGGGTCGGTGTCAGGCACGCGGTAGGTCCGTCTGGTGTGGGAGAGCATCTGGGAACGGAAATGAGGGAAGGTCGTCCACGCGCCAGGGAACTGGTCGTATCCTGTTGGTGGACACCGAGTAGCGACGAACGCAGTCCGTTGTGCTATATGAATATGTTTGACAAGAACATGCGCGCAAGCCCAATAAAGAGTGGCAAAGAAATTCAAGAAATAAATATTCAAGGCTCATTAGTAATCGATTATGACTAATGATCACAGGATCACGAATGAGTCATAAGGAAAGTGATTCAATCAGAATGAGTCAGAATGAGTCAAAAGAAGCTGCGCGCTTCTTGAGGGAACTAGATTCTATATAAGGAAACACCAGGAAGCTATATAAGGAGGAGCGAATCTGCAGAATGGAAGTAGTTTTACCACTCACACTCTGTACTAGGTAGATCACTATTGACTTCCTTGCTGCTTTTGTCCGAATTCTTGAGTTCTTGAGCCTATTTCGAAGTCTGTCAATTGATCTGTTCCGACCACCTGACCTGACTGCAGAACAAGCTGCAGTTGCTGTTACAGAGACGCTTACGTTCGCTTCCGATTACGTAAGCCACCTGTTAGTTAATTGAATTCATGCACCGTTTTCCTTTAATAAGGAGATTTGTTGAGGCATTAAGGACACTTGAGGATTTTAAGAAATAAATACATTTCTTGAGTCTTTAAGAGGAACTTAAAATCCATTGCACACCGAAGACAAGTGTTACCTATCCGAGTTATCTACTGCCGACAAGTGTTACCTATCCGAGTTACCTACCGCCGACAAGTGTTACCTAACCGAGTTATCTACCGCCGACAAGTGTTACCTATCCGAGTTATCTACCGCCGACAAGTGTTACCTATCCGAGTTACCTACCGAAGACAAGTGTTACCTAACCGACAGATAAGTGCTACCTATCCGAGATATATTCAATAGTTACCATAACATGACTCAGACAACGACAAACCCACCTTATATTTTTTCATCTTGGGCGGAACTGTAAGGGCAACCTTAAGCTCGGTGCGGGGCGCGGAAACTAGCGGGGAATCCGAAGAATAAATATAGGTACTAGATACAGGAGCGGAAAATACTACGCACCTAGCGGGGAATCCGAAGAGAAGAAAGGATGAGGATTCCCACACTAGGCGTAACCTTATATACTAATTGGTAACTACCCAGTAGCACGTGTCCGGAGGTATCTACAATGATCGCGGGCCTGAATCGCACAGCACGTGCGCAGCGAGAGCGGACGGATGTCCCAGGGTGGTTTGGCGGTTGGATAGAAGGGCGCAGAAGTATCCGGAGCGCCGGGTGGAAAACCATCCGGAGTGTCCGGAGCCGGTCCGGATGGAGAAGTGTCCGAAGCGCCCAAAGCGCCTGAAGCGCCTGAAGCATCCGGATCGGGTCCAGATGGAAAACCGTCCGAAGTGGGGGTTCCCCTGACAGGAACATCAGCAGTATGAATCAGCTTTCGCCAATGAAGAAGATCGAAAGAAGTACGAAGAAATACATGGAAGACCTATTGGGCCTCTTGAAGAAGAATACGATCAAGATACTTCCAATCATGCAGGATCTTCCCGAATTCCAAAGTCGAAGAACACATCTGCAGCCCGAGAGTCTGGACAAAGGAAATCACGTACTCATAAACATAAAGTTCATTTGCCTCAAGTATCAAAGGATAGTGAGTCATCATCATCTGACTCTGATGATAGTTCTACCTCATTTCATCCACCGCGTATGACCTCTCAAGCTCCCCCACCTGCATACTTTAATGCCCCATTGCATACTTCATATGATTTGCCTCCATGAGGATCTAAAGAAGCTCCAAAGACTTTTCGAGGCAAGTACATGGAGGTACAAAATTTCATTGATCACTATGAGCGCTTGCTGAATAAGTGTTGAGTTCAAAGTGACCATGAGAAGTGTCAGAATATATTGATGTATTATTCTGTGGACGTACGGTATGTAATTCAGACTCTCGAAGGATATGAGGCTGCTCGTTGAAGTAAGCTCAAGAAAGAAATCCTCTGACATTATGATGCAGATCAAGTCTTCCAGAAGCACAAGCCAGCTGATGTGGAAAGATTTGCAGCCAAGCGGCGTAATGTTCCTTGCCATAGTTTAACGCAATGGAGACATTACTATACAAAATATCACACGATTGCTGGTGGCCCTCTTACAAAGGGGCATCTTAGCCGGGAAGATTATAATGCATATATTTTGATCGGCATTCATCGACCATTGCGACAGGTACTTGAAAATTGTATATTACAATCCAATCCATTCCGGGGCGACGTTGATCAATATTGATGATGCTGCTGAATGGTATTTCTGCAGGAATAATACAAGTCCCTGATGGTTCGAGCTGTGGATCTAGGAGAAGAACTGGAAGAAGAGTCAGACGAAGAAACCAGTGACGATTCATCTGACAGTGACCTTACGGAATCAGATTACGAGGATTTCCGGTGGAAGAGGAAACAGCGAGCGCGGAAGAAGCGTCAAGAAAAGAAACGGGAGACTTCCAAGAAAAAGACTGGGGAGCGAGGTACGCAGCAATATCAGGGGAAGGAGGAGGAGATCACGTCAATGATCCGCAAGCTCAGCACCATGCGATTGGATGACCCTGAGTATGCTCCGGTATATTATAAAGTGATGACTATGGATCAGAGCGGAATGGCACAGAAATGTGTTAAGCCTCCAGAAATTTCCCCGAAAGAAGCACCACCCACTCGGTCAAATTATGGACGAACAGGGCCTCCACGAGAATCAGGAGACAATAATGCGAAAACTCCAGCTACGTATCCAAATAATATTCCTCTGGGAACACAAGCACCTGGAAGGGATGAGTTAACATGCTATGGATGCCAAGGAGTTGGTCACCGAATGTCGGACTGTGCAGCTGTAACCAAATTATTATCCGACGATATTATTAAATATCATGAAGATACTCACCGATTGGTCATGAAAAATGGTTTAATTATTCGACGATATGCAGGAGAATCATTGGTGAAGGCAGCTGAAAGGATTGCAGGCATAAACGCTCCACGAGTGATGTTGACGTTTTTGGAACCGACTAATGAACGGAAAGCTGCGGTACAAAGTTTCTATCACGAGACTGAACAGCAGGCTTGGGCAGAAGAAGTTACGTCTGAAGAAAATACCTCCGTAAGTGAAGAAGATACGGATTTGGAAAATTCAGAAGACATCGATAATAATTCTAACCATCACCAGGTTTATTTGTCAGCACCTCAGGCCATGAAGAAGAAAACTCAACAAATTTATCCAGTGGAACAAACGGAAACCAGTACCAGGAAAGCTCGAAAACAAGTTTTTGATGGGGTTTATCCACCAAAGAGGGAGAAATTGAAGACAGGAGAAATGCGAGATTTAACGAAAGATTCACAAGCTTCCAAAGATGGAAACAAACCTAATGCAGAATCTTCTTCTCGCTCAGTTCCTGCTGCGGTGGAGACAAACAAAGAGAAGCCTAAGAAGCCTCTGATAAGACCCGCTTCACCGGATCCAATATTAAAGATGCCGGAACCCAGGCCCATTGAGGCCAGAAGACCAAGGGCTAGTATGGAAGAAGAAGAAGAAGACGTGGAAATGAAAGATGTGAGAAATGACAAGAAAGGTAAGAAAGAATCCAGAAATGAAACGATGATAGGCGATCAATCCGGCCAAAAGAAGAAGGACGAGGCCAGTAATAAAATTGCTGGACGGCAATCTGAGTTAACGGCTACAGGTTGACAAGCAAAGGTTGTGAATCGAATTTTAGATCTCCAAATTCCCATGTCTCTCCGAGAACTTATGGTCACCTCGAAAGAAATTCGTTTGGACATACAAGACTTAATCAAGGTCAAGAATGTGCGAGCAGTTTACTTAGGTCACGCTCGAGATCATCCGTTAATATCGAATTATTATTGGCAGTGTACAGAAGGCATTTTAATAAAAATTGAGGTAAGAACGGGAGCAGGTCGACGTGTTTGTGCTATCATTGACACTGGATCTCAGTTGAATATTGTTCGAACGGATGTGGCAAAATTGTATTTACATCGGGAAATTGATATGCACCAAATAGCCAACATGAGTGATGCAAATGGTGGTCGAGCGCAACTGCAAGGAAGAATAAACGATGTGGAATTACGTTGCGGAGACGCACTTACAGTCGCAGACTTGTGGGTTTTGGAGATCACACCGTTTACGATGTTACTGGGGAGACCCTGGCAGTGCGGGAATCTTGTAAGTATTGATGAGCGCGAAGAAGGAACATATTTAATTTTTAAAGACCGGGAGACTCGGCTCCCTCGTTTTGAGCTCCTGGCGGTACCACATGATGGAAGTCTTGAGGAAGAAGGATGGCCCGCCAGTCATTACCAGATGTTCGCCTGCCTAAATAAGCAAGTTCTCAATCTGGAAAACGGAAAAGAAAGTCTTGTACCAAACTATCGATTCCAAGCCTCGTGTTGCGGAAACATCGGCGACGAATATGATTGGGGAGGTAGCAAGAACAGATTGATGCAAGGGCGCCTGCGGAAAACCGAACATCGAGAAGACATTGAGGGAAATTTCGGGGCCGCGGTGTACAGCGGGATTGGACGGTGGTTTCAAGCGTTCTGGAAAATAGTCGCGGCGATGTTCTGGACTGTGTGGAGAAGAAGGGAAGAATATTGCATCGGTGGGAACACACCGTTTACAATATTTAAAACAGGCTGCGAACGACGAAAGAACTTGCCCGTGTTAATTCCTACACCCGCGCCTCAAATGTCGCTCTCTACAATTCCAATTGACCCCGTCCTGCTTAACAACGGCGGGGGTTGTTTCCGTTCCTTCGAAGAGATTCAGTACTTGTCTCGACAAGCATTTCACGCACCACCTATGCCCGTTGCCGCTCTTAACGCTTCTGGGCCCATTTCTACTGTGGAGGACTTCACGGCCCATCAGTGGATGAAATATATTGATCGTCAACCTGCTCGACGTCGACCCTACCTTCGCTGTTGCTCCGCAGTCCGAATACTACGGTAGTGCTGAGCTCCCAGATGGTCAGATTCTCCATCGAAGTTCTGCGGCCAACGTCCTTCGAATTTTTCGCGACCGAACGACTGGCCGTCCTTATACCCTCGCTTGCCACAAGTTCACGTTCCATTTGGCCGCGCCTAATGACCCGCAGAAGGCGTGGCAGCTGGAGCTTTGTTACCCGTCTGATGCGCAAATGAAGGAGGCGATGGCGGGGATGGTGCCAGTGGGTGCTCTTGAACGGGGAGAGGTGATGTTCCCGATGCACGCCACAAAAGAAAGGCTGCCTATGTTTCCTCTTTTTAAGCGGGCAAAGGTGGATCTGGTAAGTAAAAATTGGGCAGATAGGAAACAAGGAATTTACCGGCACCAGGAGTTACCCGAGAATATGTTTCGTATGCATGCAGTCCGCGAGAACGAGTCGATGAATGAGAGGGCTACCGTTAACCCCGTGCTTGTTTCGAGGCCAACCATGATTAAGTCCGAAGCGAATGCGGGTTTGGGTGCAGTTGCCGATGTTCAGAAGAGTTTGGAAGACGAATCCCCTGAACGCGAACAAGGCCAGTTTGTGTTGCGTCTGGAGCGCGAGAGATCGTGCCCGACCGACAGCGATGGCAGCTTGCCGGATCTGGAGGATGCAGGCTCGCTGAGCGACATGGGGACTTGTCCGTATTGTTTTGACCGTCAACATGTTTGGCGTTGGAATGCCTGCTTCAAGGGATTTCGGAGGCGATGGCGGACCAGTTGAATGGGATGACTCAATCAGAAAGGCAAGGCGCGTATGTATGTTCCAATTTCCTGCAATATTTTAATAACACACCTTTATTAATTCCGCCAGCCTTTTTGATAAAGTGGCTGGAATCCCACTCCTCCGATGTTCTACTCCTTCCTGATCAGTCGCCGGCAGTCCTTCGACAGCGCGTTTGAAGACTTTGTAAAGCAGAACACAGACACCGAGGAGGATAAAGAGAAGAAGCCACTTGCTGATCCGTGCATCGCCATTGATCGGACTTCTGCCCCGCCACCGGTTTTTCGGGCCGGTAACCTGTCGGCAGCCGCATGCATTGTTCCACCTTCTTTTCCACGACGCGGCCGAGTCGTTACTCGGGAGACCTGGTCCAGCTCGTCGCTGTCCCCGCAAGATTCTACCGATGAATCCTTCGAATTTGTGAGGCGTACGCGCGATCCCCCACCAGACGAATCAACATCCCTCGAGCCTGCTCGATGGAGCCCACTAATATCCCACTGGTCAGCGGGTGTTCCAGAATATACATGCAATTTTGCTAGGGTTGCTGAATCTTTTATTTATAGGATCCATGAACTTACAGGGAATGATCCTTCTGAATCCGATATCAGTTCAAGTTCCAACAGCACCATCTTTTCTAGTGCTTCGTCTTCGTCCAGGAACAGAGGATAGTGTTGCCGATCCGCTGCAGAAACTGCCGCAATACAATCCACCGCTCGGAGAGATGGCGGAATTGCACACAGCACTTTATTACTGGGCTTACGATGGAGCGCTTCCGACAGATTGATGCGCATCGCTATGAAGACGAGAAAGGATCCGAGCCCGCTGAGCTAGCGTTGCGCGTTGTACATGGATCCCTTCAACGGTTCATCGACTATGGGGCAATGGTTACCGACGAAATCCGACGCCCGAGTGTTTTTGCAGTTCGTCCTCCAACACTGTTCAGGCCGCTAAGTCCCCCCCCAAACTCTGTCGCGAATCTTTTCACAATCCCGGATGGTCCTCATGACTCATCCGCGTTGTTTACGCCTGACTCCAGTAACTCATCTGGACCCAATCCCACGCAGTCGCCCACATCGTTGGATTTTAGCCTGCCGTCGCCACTTAAGGCAGAGCCATTGCCGCAAGAGGAGAAATTCTGCGAGGCGGAATTGATGGAACAGGAGGCACACACAGAATCATTGGCGATGGGACGACAAAGCGGCAGCAAACGCAAAGCCCCCTGATGATCAGAAGGGATGGCACCAACGGTCATTCAGTAAGTTCGCAGGCGAATCCCTTTGAAAGATTACTGTTTCACACACAGCCTTCAAAGCAACCGGGATTTTGGATGCCGATGTGATTCGCAAATTTACTGGAGTTCGGTTGGCAACTATCGAAACCACGCGACGTATGGAAGATATTGTTTAGAAGCTATACGGAATTAGTGAGCAATCCTTTCCGACTGAACCGTCTCATCACCCCGCTGCTCCATGAATATGAACTCGCGAAGATGCATACCATCCTCGATGTTCTTCGGCGTAACGGCAGGGTTCAAATGGCCAATAACCTCCATAATCTACTCTCCATCCGCCTTCGCAACGATTACGCAGTGTCCCAACTGCTTAATGCTCAATTTCTTGACGCGAATTACCCCGAGTTTGGCGAAGACTTTCACAAGTTGTTGCGCGATGCTAACGAGGTCTCGGTGCCGCCATCGGAGACGATCCCTGACTGTTTTCCTGTTGATGAACGCGAGTCCGGCACCGACTCCGAGATGCCCGAGTATAGTGACGAAGAAGATTACGAAGAATCACAGGGGTGGAGCCGCTTTCGGGCTGCTCATTCGGTTTGAGAGTACGTTGCTTTTTCTGTTCGCCACGGAGGTGCTGATGTGGTATAGAAATTTTGAACCGAATTTGAGCAGAGTTTGGATGAACGTTACCGCAGGCACGGTTGTATTACAACAGCAGCAGCATGGAGTTCGACATTGGATAAGTCTCGCGTTTTGTACCGCCGAGTCGGTTGTAACTGGTATTGATATCGATGGAGGATGGGGGCCCGGACGCTGCCTTCATTTTGTGTTCTGTTTTTCCCGAGTCTTACCGTTGGAACGGTTGTACAGCAGTTACGAAGCAGGGGATGTGAAGGATTGCGGATAACGAACAATGCATGTAGGATATTTTTCTCTTTCGTGTTTACTATCTGGTATAGCTTGGTGGCCTTCCGAACAATCATAATTTGGCTAACAAAAATTTTGGATCGAAATAAGAAGGGAAAAGAATATTTTTGTTTAGCCGTGTTCGATAACAGGCTATGCAAAAATTGAGAGTATCGGGTGGAACAGTTGACGAATGAAGAACAAATGCGACAAGATTGGCAAGGGCTTGAAGAAGACAATGAATTTGTGCTTTACCTGGTACAAGTCTACGACCAGAATGAAAACGAATATCAATCATTTACGCTTCATCAGAGAAAGGGGTCCAAGTCGAAGATTAAATCAGAGTCAACAATACAGGAGAATTCTGAGTTTCATCCCATAGAAATTGCTTACAACACAGGAACGAACTTTGAGATTTTCACTATGTACAAGCGAGTTGACAAGAAAGTTAAACCGGTCTCAACTACCTTTTCTCCTGATTATGAAGTAAAGCGATGTATTCCGGAAGATCCGATGTTGACATTGCCTATTCTTGAGTCTTGTCCACCGGCGTTTCAACCAAGTGAAAGACTAAATGAAGCTCGGTCAGAAATGTTAGAGATAAACAAGGATGGGTTTCTGTCCAAGGAAGAAGAACAGTTATTCATTCGAGTAATGGAGCTAAATCAGAGAGCCCTGGCGTTTGAAGACTCTGAAAGAGGTACATTCTGTGATGAATATTTCTCGCCTTACAAGATCGCTACTGTTCCGCATGTGCCTTGGGAATATAAAAACATTCCAATTCGACCTGGCATTTTGCACAAAGTGATTGAAGTCTTAAAATTAAAGATGGAGGCGGGTGTATACGAAATGTGTCAATCTTCCTACCGATCTCGATGGTTTTGTGTTTTGAAGAAGAATGGGAAGCTTCGAATTGTTCACGACTTGCAGCCGCTGAATAAATTTTCAGTACGGGATGCAGGAATGTTGCCAATAGTGGACAATTTTGTGGAGGGATTTGCAGGACGTCAGTGTTATACCGTCTTCGACTTATATTGGGGATTTGACGCACGTAAAATGGAACCTGAAAGTTGCAACATGACTGCTTTCATGACACCATTGGGGCTGCTGAGGATCACATCCATGCCCACGGGGTACACCAATTCGCCAGCAGAATTTCAGAAGTGCATGGTGTTTATATTGCGTGATGAGATCCCCGGGATTGCCAATATATTTATTGACGACCTACCCATTAAAGGACCTGCCACGGCATATCTGGACGCTGATGGTCAGCCAGAAACGCTTGAAGAAAATCCAGGAATCCGACGATTCATATGGGAGCATGCACAAGATGTTCACCGAATTATGCATAAAGTTGGATGCACAGGAGCAACCTTTTCTGGCATTAAGGTACAATGTTGTAGACCAAAAGCATTGATCGTTGGACAAGAATGCTCTGCCCAAGGAAGAACTCCAGACGTGAAGAAGGTATCAGCAATTATGAATTGGCCAGTCTTGAAGACACCTCAGGAGGTTCGGCGATTTTTAGGATTATGCAGAACAGTCAGAATATGGATTCCCAAGTATTCAGAAATTATTCGGCCGCTCACTGAACTGTATCGAAAGAGTCATGAGTTTGAATGGACCGAGAGGCGCGAATGGGCGTTCAGTCAGATCAAGTGTTTAGTTGCATCAGCGCCAGCCTTGCGTCCAATTGACTATGACTCAGACTGTGCCATAATCTTGTCCGTTGACTCAAGCAAAGAAGCCACAGGAATGATTTTGTCTCAGCTAGATGAACGTGGAATTCGAAGGCCAGCCAGGTATGGATCGATTCCCATGAGTGATCGAGAATCTCGTTATTCACAGCCGAAATTGGAGCTGTTTGGATTGTATCGAGCCCTTCGGCATTGGCGCCTGTACATTATTGGAGCCAAGAAACTGCAGGTGGAGGTTGATGCCAAATACATTCAAGGTCTTCTAAATAACCCCGATCTTCAGCCAGACGCAGCAGTGAACCGGTGGATCCAGGGAATACTAATGTTTCATTTTGCATTGATTCACGTACCTGCGAATAAGTTTCAGGGACCCGATGCACTTTCTTGACGCGAGCCAGCAGAGGGTGAAACAGTTGAAAGTGATGATGATTCCTGGCTAGACGAAATAGCTTTGTTTATACAGATCAACTGGGAAGAAGTTTCCAGCGAGGCGTTATCGTTACCATCTTGCATGTTAGCTCGCCAGGGACAAGAAGATTTTCTCAAGGACGTTTTTCGGTTCCTAAGCACATTAGAGGCACCCATTTTGATTCGTCTCAGAAGCACGCACGGTTCATCCAACAAGCGACTCGCTTCTTGATTCATGAAGGGAAGTTTTTAAAACACAACAGGAAAGGACCTCCTTTGAACGTTATCTTGGAACCAGAAAAGCGGTTGCGAATACTCATGCAATCACATGAAGAGCTAGGACACCGCAGAATCCAGCCAATTTGGGATCTTTTGAAAGTCCGATTCTATTGGCCTAAGCTTTATAACGATATCAAACATCATATTGCTTCCTGCCATAAATGTCAGGTAAGGAGCACCCGGAGACTGGAAGTACCGGTTACTTCTACGACACCTGCGGTATTATTCCAAACCATTTACATTGACATTATGATGATGCCTGAAGCTGTCGGATATAAGATGATCGTTGCGGCAAGAGATGATTTGTCCGGGACCTGTGAAGCGCAGGCACTAAAGACAAAGACTGCAGAGGACTTGGCGAATTTCTTCTGGGTCCACATTTATTGTCGATATGGATGTCCGCGGAAGGTGGTCACAGATAACGGATCTGAAGTTAAAGCGGGATTTCGAGTATTGATGAAAAATATGAACATACCGCACGTAAAAATCTCACCATATAATAAACACGCTTTGGGAGTGGTGGAACAAGGACATTTCACATTGAGGGAGGCAATTACCAAGTCATGTGGCAGAAAGATTCATATGTGGCCAGAGAAGCTCGCAGCCGCACTACTCGCAGACAGAGTAACTGTGAGCCGGGTAACAGGTTTTTCGTCATTTCAATTATTGTATGGAGTTGATCCCGTATTGCCTTTTGATCTTGCAGAAGCTACCTTTATGGTAAGCGGATTTCGCACCGGCCTTACGACGGCCAAATTATTGACTCTCCGAATTCGGCAACTGTCGAAACATCCCAGGGACATTAAACGAGCCGCTGAAGCTTTGAAAAAGGCCAGGTTTAGATCGAAGCAACAATTTGAAAGACGATTCATCAAGAAGTTGCAGAGGGACGAATATAAGAAGGGTGAATTGGTGCTGGTAAGAAACGTTGGGATCGAAATGGAGGTCAGTTCTAGGAAAAAGACAGATGATAAATATTTTGGACCATATGAAGTGGAACGAAAGAATCGTGGCGGAGCATATATCTTGAGGGAGTTGGACGGGACGTTATTCCGATGTAACCCCACAGCCACATTCAGGTTGCTGCCCTATATAACCCAGAACCATTGGTTTATGCAGCAAAATGAGTTGGAAGATAACACAGAAGAATCAGAAGAAGAAGAGGAAGGCTATTTTGAATCTTCCGAAGATGACTAGGGTGAATCGGGTAATTTACGCGAGATAGAACATTGGAGTAGGCCAGGGCTGACGGGGATTAACACAAATAGACAACATCAAACTCAAAACAAAAGTGCAGTTTACGGAAGAAGAAGATCTGCAGGCAAAAGATATAAAACATTGCCAGGGATGAACACGTACATTTCTTTCATCTCTCTGTTTTGTCTCTCAGCCTTTTTCATCCGTTGAATCCCCTGCTTTCAAAATAACCAGCCATGGACACCTATATACCTGATCCCGATCATTTGCGAAGAGCCCTGACCCTTGCCGGAAGCCAAGAGACTCCGACTAATAGCGATGTAATCATGCCTCTTATATTTTCTGAAAAACGACCGTCATGACCTTTATTTCTTCTGCGTCTACAGGATGAATATCTGGAGGGAGAACAGTACATCCATCGCCGGATTGTTGAACAACATGCTCTCCCAGGCCCTGACTATCTCGATATCTCCCGTCCACGCACTTATTCTTCACCAAATCTCGCCACTGGGCACCGAGATGCGATTTATGCAGACCATCTCATACCCGACCTTCCTTTCTTTCATTCGTTCGGATATGGACACGAACCCGCATCCGCGCCTCCCGATCTCGAACGATCTGTATGGTCGCCTTCCCCTGAACAAGATGATCAGCACACCGATCTCCATGACGTTGGGGCATACCTTGAATCTGGAAGTCCTGAAGCCTTGCAAACAGCTCGTGAAGAGGAAGCTTTGCGCTGTCGCCGGCTCTCTGTGGGACTCATCCAGATGCTTGTGCCTCCCCTCCGTGACATCCATCCCACCGACCACGAAGTCATTAGAATTCATCCGCCCAACGATCTGACTTCCGATGCCGAGACCATATGGCGGATGAAGTCGTTCCAGATCATGATCGTGCATCTGGAGACTTTGAACGCAGCAGCAGCCTCTAATCCCTTGATGTGCGAGACCACACTCTTTCCGGATTTCGTTTGGCGCAGCGCAGATGAACCCATCTTTTCGAATTGCGAGGGCCGCCCAGTCGTATTTTCAAGAAAGGCGATGAAATAGACTGCTATGGGATGCTGGAAGGGATTTGGAAGATAGTGGAAAAGAAGAGACGTAGTCATCGATGGGACATCACGAGCACGACGGAGCTGGAAGAGTGGGCATACATCTTGGTTCGCGATGAGACCACTGGTCAGGAGACCATTCTGAAGATGGCCGCTCGCTATTTCCACCCCACCACTTTGGCGATCCAGGTGCGCAAGACTATCCACAAGGTGAAATCCGCCTTGAGTCTACAATCCCCATCTCGCCATCGCCCCAAGAAGTCTAACATGCATGACGGAGGACACTGATTTTCCACCGGAGCGGTGTGTTTTTTTTCTTTTGGATGATGTGTAACTACCATGCTGTCCACCTATCGCTCTTTCCGGACTACGTCTCATATCCTACACAAGTATTTTTGATTTGACTTTGCTGAACTACCTTGGTCAATATCGCTTCTTTTCTAAGAAATATGCAGTCCTTTCTTGGCCTTGCGCGCATGGAGTGACTGAGGGCAGTCATTTTTTTTTCTGTTCGCCGCGGATGTGCCATATGAAATATGTTTGACAAGAACATGCGCACAAGCCCAATAAAGAGTGGCAAAGAAATTCAAGAAATAAATATTCAAGGCTCATTAGTAATCGATTATGACTAATGATCACGGGATCACGAATGAGTCATAAGGAAAGTGATTCAATCAGAATGAGTCAGAGTGAGTCAGAATGAGTCAAAAGAAGCGCGCACTTCTTGAGGGAACTAGATTCTACATAAGGAAACACCAGGAAGCTATATAAGGAGGAGCGAATCTGCAGAATGGAAGTAGTTTTACCACTCACGCTCTGTAGGTAGATCACTATTGACTTCCTTGCTGCTTTTGTCCGAATTCTTGAGTTCTTGAGCCTATTTCGAAGTCTGTCAATTGATCTGTTCCGACCACCTGACCTGACTGCAGAACAAGCTGCAGTTGCCGTTACAGAGACGCTTACGTTCGCTTCCGATTACGTAAGCCACCTGTTAGTTAATTGAATTCATGCACCGTTTTCCTTTAATAAGGAGATTTGTTGAGGCATTAAGGACACTTGAGGATTTTAAGAAATAAATACATTTCTTGAGTCTTTAAGAGGAACTTAAATCCATCGCACACTGTGTAGTATGAGGAGTGCCGGTTTGTTGGAGGTGTATGCAGAAGGTTGTGTCGTAGGAAAGTGTCGAGAACCCGTGGGTCGTATCCGGGTGACAATAGTGCAGGAGCGAGCTCTAATGGTGGAGGAGACGATGCAGATGGTGGGGAGAATGTTGGTCTCGTTCGGAAGCTGCTTCTGGTAACGTGGAATCCCGTTTAGAAAGATCTGCTGTGTACGTCCGAGCTCGTCCCGTTACTCGTGCAGATGGTTCGCAGGGGGCCATGAGGCGACGAGCGGTGCATAGCATGCTCAGAGACCTCACACCGTCCTCCGCTGTGGGCAATGGATTGAGGCTCCCCCCGCTTCCAACAGCAGGGAAATTTTCAACGAGATTTTTGGACATCCACAGGAGGACAAGGATCCTGGGATGATTTCAACTTGATAATACAGGCCTGCAATACTATACAGTTTGCGGGTTTTACATGGAACATTCCTGCTACACATCACTTTTCTCAATTCCCTTATCTGTAGTATTCATCCACCATAGACGACCTCTACACTGTAGCTTATTACCATTGTTTTTACAGTACCATTGTTTGTGGTGAAGGTAAAGCCTGGTGCTGCTGCGGCACCAGTGAGTCGGAATAATTCCGACACTGTCCAACTGGCTCACCATCTATTTTTTTGTTGACTGTATATATGGTACACCATCAGAACATCTGAAAAGGAATGTGAAAGGAATGGGGAAAGGGAGGTGAGTGGTACAGGGAAAGCCTGGTGCTACTGCTGCACCAGTGAGTCGGAATAATTCCTACACTGTCCTACTGCCTCACCAGCTCTTTTTTGTTGACCCAATATATGGTTGGCTGCTGCTGCACCGGTGAGT
>JARKIC010002790.1:0-48119 GCA_029378375.1 Mycena olivaceomarginata | reverse complement strand
TCAGAGAACTCGCTAGGCTGCTGAGGCAGTATAAGTTAGAAGGATTTGATTAAAGGAACTGAACAAAGAGAAAAACATCATTAGTACTAATACAACCCCCAGTTGAATGGAGATTCAGGGGTCATGGCACCCTTTCCATTTGTTACAAGAGTAGAGTGCTAATGACCTTATCTCTTGCGTTCTCGGTTGAGTGCTGTACATACCACATGTATCTCCCTTTGAATCCCATAAACTTCCCCGCTGATCTTGAGGGCAGATAAGTGGGTTATGATGTTCTCTGCCTCAACAACAACAATGTCCTCTGAGGGTTCAACTTCCACCAATTTTGTCATGAAACCGGGGTAAAGTATGGGATCATGGGGTGTTCCTCCCACTTCTGCCTGGGGTAAGTCCCGGTCAGGTTGGACAAGAACAAACTTTCGCAAGTTCCATTGGAGTGGAATTTCAAAAATGCTGTTTATGACCCCAGTTCGATAAGCTTGGATCTGCCTGTCATAGAATTGGATACGACTGTTGGATGCATGAGAGGAGCTATAGGTGTGTCCATCCTGATCGAAATGTGTACAGTGTTTGGCACGTGGAGGCAATACAAGAGCATGCAGATGAAGATTTGCAGAGGTTATGTTACTATGATATTGACCAAGGTGCCCAGTTGCATTGAGATACTGCAGAATCAAGTCATATGTGCTTGGGTCAAGGTCAGTTGCTTTATCTGCCAGGAAGGCCGCTTGTTCAGAGTCATTGATGGGTTGAATTGTAACAGCCTTTTTTCCTTCTTCAGGCACCAAAATATTTAGGAAAGCATCCATCCCTGGATCCTTAGAGTCGTGGTTTTCCAGATATGCAAGGAATTGACACAGCCGGGCCATTTGCTGCAGCATGGTGAAATCCATATCATCTAGGAAAACTCATTAGTACATCATTGCACCACACAAATATGTATCACATACAGAGGTGCATGTTTGTGTTGATTTTTTGTAATTGCCCATTCATATGTTCACCTGCAAACTCATTCAAGCATGCTAATGGACCCCAGTACTTGAGCAGCTCCTCGTTGTGCATAGCATAGTGGTGGTTGGGCATACAATCATCAGGATAAAGCTTGCGTATAGATTGACGATATGCAGAAAAATGCTGTGTAAATACCTCAGCCTTTACATTTGATGTTTTGAAGGCAACAAGGTGATTAGTAGCAGCTGTCAAATCATAGTAACTGGTCAGCATTGCTGGGTCTTTCCGTGCCAAAAAGATAGCTGGAAGGACAAGTGGAAAGATGGCAGTAAAGAGAATCAGAAGTTTGGTCTGCTTTAAGTTTGCCATGACTTTTCTCCCCAAGATTTGCAGGTGGTCTGCTGACCCAAGTAGGAAGAGAAACATCTCTGATAGCTGTCCTGATGACTTGAAGCTCCTTATCTGAAAAATGAAAAGGATCTTGATTTTTGAGCACAAAATCAGGATCAACATCCTCCATTTCCTGATCAAAGACAACATTTTCTAAAGTATCTTGTGGTGCAGGCGATGCTAGAGGTGAATTGGGCAGTTTTCCCCCTCCTTCTTCAACCTGAAGAAGCTATATTTGGAGCAGGAGTGCTTTGAGGAGTAGAATGAGTAGAATCTGAGTCTAGCAGTGATGAAGGTGTCTTGAGCGCTCGCCCACTCCTTGTTTGACCTGTAGGAGCTACATCTGGAGCAGGTGTACCTCGAGGAGTAGAATCTGAGTCTGGAGCAGGAGTGCCTTTAGGAGTGGAATCTGAATCTTTCCGGTTTTTTTTTTTCCCACTCCTTCTGTTCATTCTCCAGGTCACTGAGCTCCTGGGAAGATTCTGTTACATCATCCTCTGTGAACAACTCATCGTTCGCATTCTCTTCCCCATCATCGACCTGTTCTGATTTGCGTCCTATACCCCAGAGCTGCCGAAGTTAATGCTGCAGAATACCTTCAAGCCAATTGTGGAGATACCCCAGAATGATATGCATGACTGGATCCCAGTGTGTCATATTGTGGAATGGACTCCATCGCACACCATGTTTTGTAGCAAGAGCATTCTTGTCTGTTGTTGTGACTTTATCCCGCCATGCTCTTGCTTGCCGATGAACTTCGTCCTTGGTTCGTTTAACCCATGCTTCTTTGTTTAGACTCTCTTTGTTCCAGGTCATGGGCTTGCAGTATGAGCAAAAACAGTGGGCAGAATGCGAGAGGAAACCACAGGCCTCTCGTGCACCTGCAAGATCTGCAAGAACTGGAACAATGCGCGCAGGAGCTCTAACACCCTCAGGATGATAATATGTCTTGATTGGTGCTGCATTGGGATCTTCAGTTTCCGTGGCAGCAGCAATAACAGGCTCAATGAGATTATATAGATGTTTGACATCTGGTTTTGTGGTGTGGGAGTGAGACCAGCAACATAGGTATACTTTGTCTGAAAGCACACTTCAGCAGACAAGTTCAAGCAGTAGAGAACAATTGTTCCGCATGATATCACTTTGCCTATATCAAAATATGAGTTTAGGTAAAACAAAACAAAAAATACAATCCATTTCTGACCTGCTTGCTTATTTGTAAGTGGATTGAACCAATCAATATAGAAGGCAAACACCAGATGGTACTTGGTGAAAAGAAAGTCCTTCAAATCAGCCCAAGCTGGACTATCATCCCAACTATACATGTCTGAGCCAGCAGCAGCAGCAGTTCTGGCAAAGGTGGTAGCCAGATAATCCTCAACTTTGCGCTGAGACAAGAACCACTCCAGCCAAGATCTGAAGCTCTGGGTATTGAACCATGTTACAGGGACCCGTTTAACAGTCTGCCCAAGGCGCTGTTCCTGGTACAGTAGAGCATCACAAGGATCAGATTGTGGACTGTCTCGGTGGGTGCAGAACTCTTTTGACACCAGGTCCTCCTCTTTGTACAAGATGTGGCATTTGGGACAACATGGGGTCCGTATGAGTTTGGGCTCATGAAAATGTCGACTAAATGCAGTACAGATGTCTTTGGGGATATTGATCTTTGGAAGCTGGATCTGTTCGTTGATCATGAGCTCAGCCTGCAAAGCTGTCTGTATGAGCCCCAAGGGAGTGCTGAGTATGAACTGCATAGCCCGCAAGGTTATGTTGGCTGTTTCGCGGCTGATACCGTGCTTGAGATGTAGCCAGATGACAAGTACACAACACAACTTTTCGATGGATGAAAAATCCACCTTGAGTTCTAGATGTTGTGTAAGTCTATGAAAAGTGCTGCATATCTCAACCCAGCTTACCTAGAGGCTGGGATGTATGGGAGGACTGTGACTGTTCTGGTCTGGGGATTTCCTGGTATGATGTTGTATCCTTCGGATTTTCATGTTTGCCCCGTGTTTTGAAGCTAACCCATTTACCGCACGTAAACTGTCCGTTTTCGAGTTTAGCCTTCTTCTGGATACAATTTTGACAAGTGCAAATAATCATGCGAGTGGAGGGAGTGAAAATGGTGGGGGTGGGGGAGGAAGACATGGGGATCAGGAGAAGGCGGAACTTGTCCCACTGGCTGACTTATATCAGTGTCAAGCATCAATGATAATGATAAGAAATTAGATCCGGATCTGTTATCCCCGTGATGCCGACGGATGGAAAAAAACTCGTTGATTCATCAGAGTTGATTGATCGTCTGAAAGTTAGTACTGACGTGTTGCGAGACAGTCACCAGCGCAAAGCCAGTAGAATCCCAGCGCAAAGCCGGCAGGGTATACCGTATAGGAACTTGAAGATTCAAGAACGACCACTCATGTGATCATAGACCATCATGATTTGATCATCATGATTGATCATATGCCTCAGGATCATTTGTCTGGTAGCTAGTATGTCTCTACCGAGCTCTGACGGGCAAGCCCTGCAGAACTCGGTTTGGCGTCCAATTTTGCGGCCAACAAGCCACTTCGAGGGCAGGCCCTTCGTAAAAGGCTTACGTGGTGTGCACAATCCTCAATCGCACCACCGAGCTCTGACAGGCGAGCCCTGCAGAACTCGGTTTGGCGCCCATGTCGTCTGTGGATTTGCTCTACAGACTCGAGCTGCTGGCTTTGCGCTGGTAGTCTCGACCTCCCCGCATCTCAGCGACCAGCAAGGGATGCGCTTTCCCAAGGACGGGAGAAACGTCGAGGCACGGACGCAAAGGACGAGCGACTCCAGAGAGGTCGTCGAGGACGGGCCTGTTCCAGCAAGAGAAGTGCGGTCTGGCAGGACTTGAAAAAAATATGAGCGAATTTATATCCCGTAAGTTTGTTATTGCGATCTTGCTCATTTCGATGCTGAGATAGTTACTGTACGGTGAATTTCCGGAGTTGAGCGTGTGGATGAGCAAGGATAATTCTGAAACATGCTATTATGTTCGTGAGTTGGCTCCCCTCTTGCGTGTCCTGTCTGATTGTTCCTGTCTGCAGCCTCAGCCAAGCAGCTCGAGAACGAGTTCAAGACGCCGGCAAAGCTCGACCTGCACAGGATATGTTTCCTTACATCGCGCAAGAGCCTCCCCAAGGCACACGTTGTGTGCAATGCATCCGGCTTCTACTTCACAGTGCATATGCAGCCCTTCAAGCGCACTCGGCAACGCTAGCGAATATTTTTCCGTTTCTTCTTGACCAGGGGCCGAGCTTCTTCAAATACAATGCCTCAGCGAGAAACCAGCGGCAGCTCCTTGGCGCATCCATCGACAACGCCTCCATCGCGTCTACCTCCTCGTCCAAGTTCGGTGGCCACCGAATGATCAAATACACTCATCGCAACGAGGAAGCCTGAAAAACTCACAAGACTATTCTTCATTGGTAACGCTGTTCGGCGTAAACACTCCTGGATGACCGACTGGGATCGAGGATTGCGTCCTTATCGTACGAATAAATCCGAAATTTAGGGATGGCGAGCCAGCAGAACCACCCCTACAACCAGACGCATCCTCGCCGCTGCCAGAAGCAGTACCACCCACCGCTGTCCGACGCTTGACTAGACGTGACCCTGCCAGCACCGCTTGTCGTCCCTCTTGCGCTCGCACTCTCCGCCCCCACGCCTGGCCTTGCCGCCGCCGAACTCTGCGAAGAGGACACCCTCGCCCTCTCCGGCACGCCCTCCCGCCATCGCTCGACGCACCTGATACCGCGTTCTTCTGCGCAGGTCTCCCCTCCCTTCTCGTCCTCCCTCTCGCACTCGTGCTCGCCTTCCCCGCCCCGACGCCTGGTTACGCCGCCGCCGAACTCTGCAAACAGGACGAGGACACCCTCCCCCTCTCCGGCCTGCCCTCCCGCCGTCGCTCGACGCGTGCGACACCACGTTGTTCTGCGCGGGTCCCCCCCGCCCTCTCGTCGTCCCTCTCGCGCTTGCGCTTGCCTTCCCCGCCCTGACGCCTGGCCATGCCGCCGCCGAACTCTGCGAACAGGATGAAGACACCCTCACCCTCTCCGGCATGCCTCCCGTCATCGCTCGACGTGCACGACACCACGTTGTTCTGCGTGCGTGGTCCCCCCGCCCTCTCGTCGTCCCTCTCGCGCTCGCGCTTGCCTTTCCCGCCCTGACGCCTGGCCATGCCACCGCCGAACTCTGCGAACCGCTCGACGCGCGCGACACTGCGTTCTTCCGCACGGATCCCCCCCGCCCTCTCGTCGTCCCTCTCGTGCTCGTGCTCGCTCTCGTGCTCGCCCTCTCTGGAACCGCATCGCGCGCGAGCAGCGCAACCTAACGGCCGTCAATGTCGTGGCGAAGGCGAGCGACGGCGGGCAGGGCGACGTCTTCGGTGTGTTCGGGTCAGCGGGGTACGACCAGAACACCATTGAGGAGTTCCTTGAGCGCACGTGAGACGGCCCCAAACCAGCGTGAAGGAGGAGGAGCTGGGGTCCCCGTGCGCAAGGAGGAATCGCACGGGGATGTAGCTCCCAAATCTCACATGCATCCCCCGGGACGGGGGAGAGAAGGTCGGGATGAGAGCGGTGGTAGACGACGGTGCGATGGCGAACGCGCTCAATGTGGACACGTACGAGGCGGCTAAGGCGATACTTGGCGAGCTAGCCTGGTTCCCCCCGCGTGCTCTGCATGGCGAACAGCTACCTCGTGCCGTCAATATGGTCATGAAGTGGGGAGGTCAGCCTGGGGGCGTCTGGAGACGCGAGCTGCTGGAGGCCGAACTCTGCGAATGGGGCGAGGACACCCTCGCCCTCTCCGGCAAGCTCTCCCGCCGTCGCTACACCGCGTTGTTCCGCGCGGGTCTCCGCCGCCTTCTCGTTGTCCCTCTCGCACTCGGGCTCGCCGTCGTGCTCGTCCTCTCTGGCACGCCCTCCCACCGTCGCTCGATGTGCCCGACGCCGCCCTTCTTCTGTGCGGGTCTTCCCCGCCTTCTCGTCATCCCTCTCGTGCTTGTGCTCGCCCTCCCCTGCCCTACGCCTAGCCTCGCTGCCGCTGAAACTCTTCTCCGGCACGCCCCTCCCGCCGTCGGTCGATGCCCTGATGCCGCCCGACACCGTTCTCCGGCACGCCCTCCCGCCGTCGCTCGATGTGCCCGACGGCCGCCTGACACTGTTACCACGCCATTCTTCTGCCCGGGTCTCCCCCGCCTTCTCGTTGTCCCTCGCGCTGCCGTCGTCCGCCTCACACTCTGCTGGACCTCCCGGACCTTTGGGATACATTTGTAGGGACTCTTTCTCTCTCTTTTACTCCTTTCCACCTCATTTCCACTCTCCCACGACCCGCCCAAGCGCAATGAGCCAACTGAGCCCGTACGCTCGCAATTTGGACGCGGGGACACCGGCTGACTTGTTCTAGCGAGAAGAAGAAGAGGACCACCTTTGTGGAAAACTGGTACTATTGTGGTATGTCGTTCCTTTTTTTTCCCCTCGTCTTGTACTCAACCTCGCACATTCGCAGAAACGGCTCGCCCGCTGCGTCGGCGGCGAGTCCGTGATCAATACCTGCATATGTGGAGTTCGCCATCGTGAGTATTTGGCGTACCTACCTATGCGTCAGTCGACGCCCTGGGTAATTTACATTATATCTACTGTACTTCTTCCGCATATAGCTACTTAGTTTCTTGCCGAAGTCACGACACCGTGGAATGTGGGAGCGATGGAGGGTAGCCACCGGCAGTTGGAACAAAAGGGAGGATATAAAACAGGGCTGCCGTTGGGCTGGCGCAGAAACAAAGCCCCGGTCTGATACAGGCCATGCCCTCGTGGGACCCCCGACAACAATGGCCGACCGACGCGACGAAGGCGATGAGTGGGCGGGCCCCGCCGTCGACAAAGGCGACGTCAAGGCAAAGTCTGGGGCCGACAAAGCTGTCGTGCGGGAGGGCTCCAACGTCGACAAAGGCGATCCGCAGCTATGGCAAAACGGGGCTGCTGTTGGGCTGGCATAGGAAACAAAGCCCCGGTCCGATACGGGCCATGCCCTCGTGGGATCCCGACAACAACGGCCGACAGACGCAACGAAGGCGATGAGCGGGCAGGCCCCGCCGTCGACAAAGGCGACGTCAAGGCAAAGTCCGGGCCGACAAAGCTGTCGTGCGGGTGGGCTCCAACGTCCACAAAAGCGTCTTCCGGACATAGTCCAACATCGACAAAGGCGATCCGTGGGTATGGGTCTACGTTGACAAAGGTACCGCCACTGCGTGACACCTGCAATGTGCGGGATCAGTGCCTGGCGGACCCTCCATGACACCTACTGTGCGCGAGATCAGCGCCTGGCGGGCCCCTCCGTGACGTGTGCGCGAGATCAGCGCCTGGCAGGCCCCTCCGTGACGCGTACTGTGCGCGGGACGGGCCGCTTCGTGACATTTGCCACTGAAACGCGCCAGACTTAGGTGGTCACACGGGCGCGGCTTTGCCGCAACGTTCTCATGCCGTCTCATGATACCATCTGCAGCCGAGTTGCAGCTTGCGCAAATAAAGCTTCAGCATACCGTACATAATCCTTGCATCAAGCCTTAATATTGTCACTATCTACCCCTAAATTATGTCTTACATTTGCATTAACTTAAAGGTTTTTAAGTCGTCCTTAGCAACCGAAAAGCCTCAATTTGACAAAGGGCTTTGTGATCTGTCACGCCCATATGCGGACCATATTCGTTTGACGCATATGGCTTTCATATGTGCTGTCAATTGCCGGCAGTGTGGGTCCCTCTTATCAATTGAAAACTCGGCTAACTCGTTCACAGCGTTGTCTCCCCGCAAACCGCTCTCCCCGTCCAAACCCCAGATCTCTCAATTGCAATCGGATGATTCGCCAGGTGCCCAAAATTGACGAGGGGGAGGCGGAAAGTGTGGCGGTAGACTATCCGGACCGAGTCGACAAGAACCAGGTCTTGTATAACTGGGAAGGTCTGAGTTTCCCGTCGTGTTGGGATGTGTGGTTTTCAAGTCGTCAAGTACTTTATATAGCTAGTGAGATTTTGAAGTCATAATTTAATGAATAATGAAGTGCCCGTCCCATTTAATCTATCGGTTGGTTTGATTTGGCGGCTATCTTGATATCCTGTCATCTCTCTGCGCGTCTGACCGCATTGCATTGCGGTCGGATGGCGTGCCTTTTTCGGATGGCCGCCTGCCTTGGGCTTGACAACACCACCTCAGATGAATAGCAAGGCAAAGGGGAAGGGCGGCGCGGCGGCGAGCGCGCTCCTCCACCTCAAATGCACACCCACCAGCCGCACTTTGCTCAGGTCGTGTCCATGTCAGCGAATGGCCGCAGCGCCACAGCGCACGCACATCCCCTCAATGTCATGCCTAGGGCCCCAGACTACGCACAGGAAGATGTCTTCACAAACGCTGCCGTCGAGAGCTGGGAGCACGGTTATGATCTTGGCGACCCTTCTCTAGTGGCCGAAGTCCAGGAAGATGAGAATGATGGAATTCTTTCGACCTCAAAGAGAAAAGTATATGAAAACTCGGTACGTCTCCCTGCAGCTTGCTGTTGGATCCGAGCTCACTTTATTACCATGCAGGACCATCCTATGCTAACATGGGCAGGCCATCAGGACGAGTATCTGGATGGAATGCTGCGCCTCGAGGGCCGCGGCTACCCAGCTATCTACTCCAAATGCGGTGGCTGCGGTGAGGCGGATCCGACATTCAGATGCGCTCAGCAGACGTGCTATGGGCCAGGGTTGTTTTGCAAGGAGTGCATTGTGGCGCGCCACGCCGTCCTCCCAACACATTGGATTCAGGTGGGTACCCATTCTTGAGGAGGGGACTTACTAATGAAATATCCGAAGGAATGGAATGGGAATTTCTTTGTGCGGCGGTCGCTCAAAGACCTGGGCTTGGTCATGCAGCTGGGTCACCGCCAGGCTTCGGCTGCGATAGTCCCCTCAGGGTACACACGCACTTCGTGGTCATCGATGTGACCGGCATTCACTACGTCAAAATCAACTTTCTGCCACTGCGATGGGAATATCGAGCTCCGCCAGCAACTCATAAGGGTCAGCTGGTGGCCAGCGACCGCTCGAGATCCACGGACATGCGCGATGTTCGGTGTCGTACGGCTGTTCCAGATCATGAATTGCCTGAGGAAGATCTCGGCGCACAATTTCTTGCGGTCGCTCGAGCTGTTGACGAACAATGATGGGCTGAGTCCTCTGCCGGTACATGTCCCACATTGTCGTCTGTGATTCTGTATCTCTTATGCAAACATTTCTAGGATTGTCGTAGAGCCTTTCGGCATATTGTGTGTCAATACCGCACGACGCTTATGCTGAAGCGCAACCGGGAGAGGACACGACGCCTCGGGAGTCCGAGGAACGGCCCAAGGCGAGCTCGCCTTGCCATGTCGGGCATGTCCACACGCCAGAAGAAACCTCCCGGATGGCGGGGACAAGATTAATTGGGCAGCAATGCCTGAGGACTTGCGGTGCGCAATGCCACCCAACTTTTTAAGATGGAATTACTGATAGCGCCACAGATACAAGTACTTCCTTTTCCTCGCTACCGACTGCAATTTCCGATTAATCAACTGGAACGTCTCCTCAGCCGCGAAGGACCCCATCCTCGGCGACGGCTTCGGCTACTTCGTGCATCAGGAGAAGGACATGGAGTATCTCCGCAACCACGTCAGCGAGGTGGAGATATCCAGCTGTTCTGGCTTCCAGGCGATGTTCCTGGCGAACAGGAAATGCATCAAAGGCTTACGTACGACGGGGGTGGGCGGGGTAACTTGCGTGCGACACAATATGTGGCGGGCTAACGGCATCGGGGATTTGCAGCTCGGGGAGCGGTGCGTTCCCTTCAGATCGAATTTCTGATTTCTTTTGGCGCTGATTGTACAACGTGGGCAGTTATAGTAACATGGATTTCATTGTTTTGTCCGCCGTCCTCAACGCAATAATTTTTTATCTCATCTTGTCCTACGACATCGCCTGCCAGTACGGCAAGAACTTCTGGTCCAGAATGGAGAAAATGCCAGATGCCATGCACCTGGTCCTGGAACAGGCGTGACTTTGGTTCAAAGTTCCCAATTTCCACCTCCCCCCTCACAAACCGTCCTGCCATTCGCCATTTTCCTTCCACTACATGTGGGGCGCAGGTTGAACTCACGGGGGAAACTGTGGAGCAGAACTGGGAATTTACGAACGGCGCGGCAGCTTCTACGAAGATGATGGGGATTGGGACGTGCCATGCGACACTCGAAGATTTATTTGGCTTCCATAACTGGCGTCGACAGGTGGCTTGGCGCGGGATTTTCGTCAAGCGGATGGCGGAGAATGTGAAGGAGGGACAGGTTCATTGCGATGCCTTCGAGGCATTCGATGCGGCCCTACGGGAATCAGCGCCGGAGATGGTTGAGCGGTGGAAGATGTGGGTGAATGAATGGGAATCGCGCCAACACACAGATGGTACAGAGTCGTCGTTCGAGCTGAAGGAGAAAGGTGGGTCATTGTTCCGCATGGGAATAGCGACCAACTGATATTGATGAGCGTAGTGATGTCAATGCGAGAGATCCGAACAAAGCTAGCGAAGGAGGAGCTGTTGAAGAGCGGAGAGGGGGACGAGATTGAACGAGAGGATACCCCAAGCACATTTGTCTTGATGGGTTTGGAAATCGAGGAATCTCAGTGAGTCTTTCGAGTCTCGGGGATGCAGTTGTTCGTGGTTGACAGTTCGTTGATCTTTATTTAGACGGTATCTCGCCATCGACGTCAAAGCTGTTGCCAACCCAACGGACGTGCAAACCGTCAATTTCCTCAAACGGCGCACTAACCTGCTGAAGCGTATCAGGGTGTTTCGGAAGCTGCAACGCACATACATGCCAAGACTGCGCAAATATTTGACGGCTTCACAGTGCGTGCTCTTTGACTCCGAAACGGACTGCAATGCAGAAGCGGTGCATCTGTTTATGCCCTCGGATATACTGGATTCGAAGAAGCGCATCTCGGCTTGTGCGGTGGGGTTACCGGATGTCGAGGTAGACCTGCGGGTTGGGGAGGCGCGTGAGGCGCTGGGGGCCCTGCGGCAGGGTTTGCGCACGCGGACAATGACAAACCGGTTCCGCCTGCGCCATTGTACGGGCCAGCGGATGCTGACGAGGGGACAGGGTATCCTCCGCCAGATCAATTTGAAGATACAAAAAGCTAAATTGCGTTACCGATACGCTCGGAACGCCATAAAGCGGTTGAAGGGCGATGGGTCGTGGGAAGTGGAGTTGAGGATCTTGGAGGACAACGACGTGCGCGCGCTTAATGAACACGCGCTGACGGAGGAGGAGGTCGAGCAGCGGAAGGCGATACACGACTATGAGGAGGTAGCAGAAGAGGGTGGGGTGGCGGCTTTCGGAGTGGTGGCATTGGGCGAGAGCCGCCGCACGCTTTCCTGGATTTGGTACCAGGCCAAATCCGGAGAACCGACCGAGGCGGAGCTGGTGGAAGGTGTGGCGCATTTCATTTAACTCAAAAGAGATTGCCACTTACATGATTTGCAGTGTTGCGCGTCGAGTGGTGTAAAGCATACGCGAGAATGCGCCGGTGGCGAGAAGATGTTGTGCTAGTGGAGGAAGAGATGCGCCGTACTATTGAGTACGGATATTGGTCGGCAGGGATGTGGGTGACACGGGAGGAGGGGCGTGCCGGAACTGTGGAAGCTGAGCTGCAGGAGGGCCTCGCCGCATATGCACGTGAGCAGCAGTGGCGCGAGATCGAAACCTGCGACACACTCAAGCAGAAGTGGGCGGGTGTCCGTGCCAAGGGCCACGCGTACCTGGCAAAGGAAACGGCCCCGTGGGTGGACATTGTGGTGGTGGATTTGGATGATGAGGATTATCGAGAGGGTGAGGGAGACAACAACGAGGAGGAGGGTATGCCAGACTACGAGGACAAAGGGGACGATGAAGTTATCGAGTAAATTGCTTTTTTGGGACGGCGGATCATTTTGGGCGGCGGGAGGGTTCGGAGGGTGTAGCGATGATGGATGTCGAGTTGACGTAGTAGCGGACTTGACAGGACATTTGACAGACGACGAGATTGAACACGTTAGCCGAGCAAGGATTATTAGCCGAGGCAGTTTTGTTCGTCAAGTATCTTATCTGTATTGATGCACCGGAATACATGACCGAAATGGATGGATTTGATGTAAAGCTCGCTTGTTAATGGTTTTCAACGGGATTACTGTCAAAAATGGCTGGTGCCGTGCATGCCGAGGAATATGTGTGCGGGGACAACTACCTAATGTAGAAGAGTGCCCCGTCTACGGACGCAATGCATTGTGCCTCCTACTGGCCGGAGGGCCAGCGACCGTGAATAATGCATCACGGTCAAGGATAGCGGCCCTGGATATTGCATTATTGCTACTTTCCTTGGTGCAATGATTGGGTTGTTCGGGTTGTTCGGGTTCTGGAAGTAAAATGAAAAGATGATTCATGACAAGCTACTACAAAGTACGCCAATCAAAGACCAGTTTTGCTTTTGACCCCATTTTGCAGGTGAACAGGTGTGGGTGGCAATGCAGAACTGCTTCGAAATACCCTGCAACACAGTGGCCCCACCTGAGAGACAAGGCTTCTTGGCAGTTCTGCCAGCAGAGTCTGTGGCCATGTGCTTGTGTGATGCTGGCGGTGCAGGGGTTTTTGAAGCATCTGCACTCTCTCAGTCAAATTCCCATTTTAGAAAATGAAGCACACCTTGTTTTCCTTGTCGCTGTTGTCTCCTTCACCATCCAACTCTTTTGCTACATCCCAGTCCTGACTGTGCCCATCGTAGTCATCATCAAAGTCATCCAATTGAGAAAGGGGAAGGCTGAGAGGAGCCAAAGCAGATGGTGCACGGAATACATGAGTTCCACAAGGAGTCGACTCAGGCATGAGGGTCCGAAAAGCCTCCAAGTGAATCCATCCCGCATTATGGAATGGTGATAGGCATGGGATTTGTCCACCCATGAAATCTTTGCTTTTTCGTGTTTTCATGACAAGACATATCACCGGTTACACTCCAGGAGCATCAGTACTGAAGTTCCCAAGTAGCTGGCAGGGCAGGAAACCACTGAGTAACAGATGGGAACAGGGAGGAACACTCTGTCACCATTGGCACGTGCTTACTCCGAAACACTTAGGAGATGTGTAGCCCATAGAACAAGTGGAACGAGAAGTCTACTTTAGCACCAGAAAGGAAGATGTATTCTTTGTTCTTGCATGCACCCATCTGGATATGCAATAGCAGAATACATATGATCAGATCCATACCCCGTTCTTCCAGAACAAACCATGACCCGCAGCAGAATTGAACCGGAGTCACAATAAGGTAACTTATCTACAGAAGCAATATATTGGGAGGTGGATGTGCCCAGCACTGTGGGTCCTCATGTATATATATATGCCTGTCATTTGAGAGAAGGAAATCCAAAAACAGAAAAAACAGGGATGCAGAGGCGAGTGAGGACCACAAGGAGCCACAAAACTGGCTCTCTGGGCAGTCAGACATTATTGCCGAGGTCCTGCCACTGTGAAGCAGGATAGAGGTCTAGAGATTTCACTCACCAAGCAAAGAACAACAAGTGTACAAGTACCTTTGATGTGTGGAAATTCCCCAGAGAAAATCCGGTCAGATGCGAGTCAATGCACGGCCCGAGTGGAAGACCAATAATTCATGAAAACACAAAGAGACACCTGGGAGTGCATGGTTTTAAGTTCTTTGGCCCAATGTTTGAAGATATGATCGGACTGTGGAAAGACTGAACCATCTCCGGTTTTGAGGGTGGCATTGTAGAAATCCAGATCGCACTAACAGTGAGTGAGTAACTCAGAAATCCGAGAACACACACTGCACTACTCATCAGATCCCGGAGGGGTCTGAGGGAAGTGGGAATAGAGAAACATTGGAAAATTCAGACCAAACATGATGGGCATAATTGTAATAATGGAATAAGGACAAAATAAAACAAAGACATGTGGGTATCTGTACTGCTTCGGAAGCTACAAATTTCTGATACAACTGGTGAAAGCTCACATTGTGAGTCGATTAAGTGGTTCACCAATGAATTCCACCTGCTCCTCGTCTTTGATGTTGGATGAATTACCACAAGGGACATCAAGCCTCACCAGATGAGCTATGTTCTCTCTGTTATGGTCCAGAACATTGCTGCCAACACGAGAAAGCCTTTCATCAACATATTGAACCTCCTTCACCTGAGATGATCTTTCAAAGAGCGGCCTCGCTGACTCCCAAAGTTCCACTGCTTTCAGCAGATCACCACGCCTACTGGAAATGTCACCAAGTCTGATCATACATTCTGCTCTGCTTTGATGGACATCCATATAGGTGAAACCCACGAGGGCTACAGTGAACAAGCTGACGGCAGTGTTCTCATCCTTGTGTGTGAGGAACATCTGGCCCATAAACTGCAGAGCTTTGTAGGCTTGTAGCTTTGCTTTTAACTTGAGAGAATGTATCAGAAATATGGTTGTCCAGTGAGGTGTTGTTTCATCTGCACCCCAGGCAGTGGTATTTCCCAATCGTTCAAAACAGAACGACTTGATTTCATTGTGTTCTATGGATGTCAAAGACTTTTCAAGAAGTCTCTTTGCTGCTAGTAGATCCTTTTCCCTGATATACAGATCTGCAAGTGTAGCATCACAACAGATTATAAATGGCTTGAGATTAAGGGTTGTAAATATTGACCTAGCAAGATCAATATTTCTCTGCACATCACATTTTTGAACTCCTATGGATACACCAATTTCAGCCAAATCCATCAATGCAGAAGCATGCCAATAGGCTGTTTGGTTTGTAGAGATCTGAAGTCTCTCAGTATGAATTTTCCAGGCCTCACTGTATTCTGATTTGCATTTGTGGACCTCAGCTTGAATACTCATGATACCAAGACTGGTCTCACTACCAGCCATACCACAAAGACTAAGGAGACTCTGTGCTCTGATGCTCAGAGAGAGACTTTTTTTGAAGTCACCAAGCTCTTTCCAGCATATGGCTTCCAGGTGGACAGCCTCTGCTTCTCCATATAGATCCCCAGAAACACTTGACAGCTTCTGGCATTCACATGCATACATTTGCGCTACAGAGTATGTCCCAAGCCGAATGCTAATCCATGCCAGCTGATATAATCCCGACATGTGTCTCCGGATGTTACCAGTTCGAGTTGCCAGGGAGATAAGTTTTTTGCACATATTTGTAGCCTCACCAAGATCATTTTTGGCGTGGCCATAATAACTCGCCATCCCCTTATAAAATCTGCCTAGAAAGTCCAGGTGTCAGTTCTGATAAATGAAGTTCAGACAGAGAACACACATTTCAGATCTGCATTATCGAAGTCCTTGAAAAGCTCCACAACTTGGAAGCCAGAGCCTCAGGATCGGAGATTGGATGATATTTCCACAGGCGGATTATTGACTCAATCAAAACGTAAGCTTTGAGTTGATGATCATTGACCTGTGGAAGGAGGTCTTGGATTTGGTCAATCAAAGGACTCCGCACTTGCATGTTCCCCCAGCTGAATTGGATCAAATGGCATATACAGTAAATGCTATTTGATAGGACTGGCTCTTTCTGCTTTAGACCCCAGCGTAGGACATTCTGAATATTCATGAGATTTAATTTTATTCGGGCAATTGTGCCGGAACTCAGCTGGGTTCCATGGTACTCAACGTAAAAATTGAGCATCTCCTGGAAGTATGTGAGGAGGCTCAGAACAAGATGATTGCAAGGGGGCAGGTGCTGTTGGAGATATTCTCGGATGGGCATGAGTAGCTTCATCTTTTATGTTCATCACTGTATGCCAGAGCAGTAGACTTCAGGGTTGTTTTGCATTGAAGCATGTTTTCAAGTGGTAGTTTGCTTTGGATGAGATCTACATCTGTGAGGCCATCTGGAAGCATTGACAAGAGGCTCAAGAGGTCTTGTGAATGGGGAATTGATTGGATGCGTGGGCTCAATAATGACAAGGAGATTGACAGGTCCAGATTGGATCTTTTGTCAAAGCCTTCTGAAATCAGAGAGGTCTTTTCCTTCTCCCAGCGGGATAATACACTGGAGCAGCCTTCAGTGTCAGCCAAATGGGCAAGCAGACTGATTGCAAGTGGCATGTTGTCTGCCAAAGAGAGGATTTGGTCCACCTCCTCTAGGCTATGTGCACTATCTGCAATATCAACAAATATACACCGAGCTGCCTCTTGATCCAAGGGTTGCAAAACTTTTAAAAAGGGTCTAGTCCATTGCACTTTGGCAGGGTGTTCGGCTCCTCGCATGGTAATCTGAGATGAAGTGAGTTATGAGTATTATCCAAAATCCATTTAACTTGCCATTAATACAAGATCCTCCACACCTGTGAGCAGTGAGAGTAATTCCTCAATGTCAACACGAGAATTTTCTGGCTCCCACAAGGTCTCAAGTTCGTCTAAAATCAAGAGACTCGGTGGATTGTTTGAGAAATGCTGCAGCACTGCTTGGGTAAGGTCTTTGCCAGGCTTCAGTCCCAGATGACTTCCAATCAAGTTTGCCAGTTCGACTTTTGTTGTTGCAGAGTTGCAAGCAACAAAGAATCTATTCTGTACATATCTGGCTGTGATATCTGGGTGGTGCAGGACAGCTCTTGCTAGAGAGGTTTTTCCCATACCGCCTGTACCCAAAATTGCTATCCTCGGAACTCCAGTGTTAAAAAGGTGAAGGATGTCTGAGAGCTCAGACTCCCGGCCATGGAAGATTTTCGGCTCTGATGGCAGCATTGAGATTGAATTAGAGCTTTGGAATACAGCAATAAGTATAATCCAAAGACATTGTAGGAAAGGTGGATGTTGTACCTACTGGAGGACCAAGAATGATGTCCACTGATCTATGAAACAGTAGGTATGCATGTGGTGGACACATAGAGTCCAATTACTTACTGTGGATGCTCTTTCTGAAGCAGTTCCTTCAGAGAGTTTTTCAATCATATCAAGTACTTCTTGGTGTCTCTTTTGTTCATTTTTCTTCATCTCTGTGATATCCAGTATAATAGCCCTGGTTTCTTCAATCTATGACAGATGTGTATCTGTGAGTTTGTGCTACACAGAAGTGACAACAAACCTGAAAGAAATTGAAGCTTTGTTGTAGTCCAGCTTGGCAGTCTTTCAGTAGTGTGCTAAGTTCACCCTGCCGGAAGAAGCTTTTCACTCTGTTCCCTTTTGTTGAGCCTCTAAAAAAGTGTAGATTTTGTGAAGGATCCTGATTTCAGTGGTTAGTGTATAATGGATATCCAACAAACAAGGCCAGTACTCTGTGAATTTCCCAACATGATCCAGAACTTCTATAGGCATTTCTCCGCCTACATCTGACTTAATGTGAAGAATCATGATAGCAGTCAGCAATTTGTGGATTTGCTCCAGAAGCTGAACACAGTCATCTTTGTTTTTGGTAACAGTCTAGGGAGTGACTGAGCTTCACATTGAGAAGAGTCTCTTCCACAATATTCACCTGGATATTTTTCAGGACCGCCTGAGTTGTGTTGATTATAGCGCCTAAGAATGGAGTTTGGATGCTATCTGCAATGATTTCCAATGTATTTGTGGCCATAGTCAAGCCTGTCACCACATTTTCCAATCGATTCTGAGTGGCGATAGATGGGAGCATGTTGGGGGGTGCAGCGACCTTGTGAAGTGCCAGCCTTTTATGTGCCTATCCGTGGGTTCCCAGTGTCACCGGTTCTTCATCAATCTGCCTGCATTGTGACACCGACGTGATAATTCGCACCATGTCCAAGATAGAAGTCACCACCCAACTAGTTAAGCTGCAACGACATGCTCATATGTTGCTTTCTATTCTCGGGTGTGCTCAAATTCAGCAGTATCTCAATTGGTTGCTTGCCAGCAAGTTCCCCAGTCCGCCCTGCTTCTAACACACATCAGACTCTCAGCTATTCAGGGTTCAAGATCAGATTCTGCTTCCAGAATGAGGCCAAAGCCTTGGGCAACCAATTACATGCCCTCAGTTGGACAGGATCCCGAGGCAGCGGTAGATACGAATCAGCCAGCCCAGGCCGAGCAGTCCGCACCCTTGCATGGAATCACACATTGTTATTGATGGTGATGTATTAACCCGTTCTTGTTCGGGTTACGGGTCGCAGAAATTGGATCTCTTCGAATGGCTAATCGCCGCTCAATCTTCGCCATGTGTATACAGTACCTTTTCCACCACCAATACCGATGCGTGTCAAATGTCTTCTTTTGGCCTTCAAGGGACAATCAAACAAATGTCAAATGTCGGTGCCACAGTCCTGTGATGAAAACCTGTAGCATCTGGTACGTCCATGCTCTGTCTGTAATTGGGGGAGGATTGTTATGGAACCCCGTTTGATTCAGGGGTAGGCCTTGAAAACTGAACATCTCTTTATGTTTAAGAATGGACGCGAGAGCGGGGAGAATTCCACCACCCTGTGCGGCTGTACATGATGGCGAGAATCTCCCTAGATAAAGTGTGTTAATTCTTTTTCGTGAGTTTCTTGGACATTTGCGTGGGATTTATCTTGTTCTACTTTTGTGAATTCCGGCACAACGGTCATAAATTTAGAAAAATGATTAGACCAACAACAAGTGAAAAAACTGCATGAAATGATGAGAGCAGCATTCGCGCGCGCAGGTGCGGAGTTAGAAGCGAGTCGTTGGCGGCGCGTGGGCTTAACGGTCACCTGATCGCGATTCACCGCGATACGCTTCTGACATCATCACCATCAACATCGACTCGACCTTGTCCTTTCCCGCCTTTCTCTGCTTTGCCTTTTACCTCGTCCTTGTAGGGCATCGTGATGCTCTCAAACTCTTGCAAAAATGCATCTGAAAGCTCCCTCTGTCGACTCATCCAACCGCACACCCTTCACGAATCCGAAACACACTCATTTACGCTCCTCCAGCACCTCCCTCCGAAAATCTCCTCCCACCTGTACTGTCTTGCGAGCGTCATCGCCGACCTAACCGTTTCTTTGCAACTCCCTGCGACGGCAAATTTCCCTTTGTCTGCTCCACGTTCCTCGGGTGTGTCATTCCCGACCGACGCCAATGACGACACCTGCGGGGACCCGAGTCCTGCTGCCGAAGCATCGCGATGCCCGCGCGCGCACACATATCGAGGCTCGAGCCGCCGCGCCGTGCCAACGCCCCGAAGTCGCATGCGGTGCGCGTCCCCATTCCCAAGCAACCGCCTTTTACTTCTCCTTACGTTGTACGTCATCCCCCTGCGTCAATCAAACCTCTAACCGCCACTGACCTCCCCTTCACGGCCCTCATCGAGCGCAGCATCGCGTCGATCCTCTCCCGCCACGCAGATAATCTCAACTCGTCGCTGTCGGATCTGGAGCAGCAAGATTTCGTCCTGTGCGAGTACTTGCAAGCGCTCCTCGCACCACACGGGCGCCATCTACACGCTTCCTCCCCGACGCGGACGTCGACGCGTATCGTGCCGCCGGCGTGCGCGCCATCGGTGCTTTTTTCGTGGAGCGAAAGCGTCGACACGACGTCCCTGCCGCTGTCGACGCCCACGCCACCCCCCCGCGCTGCGCTTCATCACCACCACGCGTGCACGCTCCAGCGCGCGCGGGAGCGCCAGCGGCAACGGCGCGGCGCTGGAGATGTTCGCGCTGGTGGCGAGGCTGCGGCTGCGCCGGCGGGAAGGCAAGGGTCAGACGGGCGCGGGTACGAAGAGGGCGTTCGTGTCGCGAGCTAGTCTCTACCCGCCCACATATTGGATTGTGATGTCGAGTTGAAGCTTGCCCTTGAGCTCGTCTCCGGATGCTACTCTGGAGCCCGGTCTTGATCCAAAGCAAGCCGTGCGATGGTCACATCGCTTCGCTACCTGGCCGAAGTTCACCGGGACGACTCGAACGCGAGCCATTTATTCTCGTGTCTCAGTGTCTTTCCTCAGCGCATACCGCCATTTATCCCCCTTTGTTGCGCAGCCGTACCTGCCTTCGCCTCTCATCTCCATACCGCATTGAAACTTTCGCCTGCATCCTCATCGCGACTTCAGCACCGACTTGGCGTCGCGTCATCCGGCGCAGCTTTGCCCACTTACTTGTATCTGCACCACGAATTTCACACACGCACGCACGCACACAATTCGGCGATCCATTATTCTTCTGCACTTCCGTGCATCTCATAGACTTCACGCATCGAACGCTTACCTGTAGCACCTTCGTACGAGCAACTGAGTCATTCGAACCGCGTCTCGACTTTCGATGCAAGTTATCAAGTCGTCTCTCCTACATTGATCGTATCTTATATCTTTCCTAGACTTTCTACATGTCTCACGGACCTCACGACTGCACGACTGACCGAGTCGACAACTCATTACTTATCGCTGTATCCCCATCACTGTAAATTTCGGGTCAATGTGCTGTAGCACCACCGCGTCTCGCTCCTGTGTACCTCTATCGCTTTTGAATTGATTCTCGACTTGTATGGTGAAAGTTTTTATCTTATCTCCAGGCTTGGCCATCTTATCTCGCAATCTTATCGTACTCGCAATTCAACAGAATTCAAACGCAAGGTCCCGCTATTCAATACGGAAGGAAACAAGAAATGTAAGGATACGAACCCCTTCCTGTTTCTCTCTCTTGATTTTCTTTTCAAAAAAGGAGACGTCGATCGTATGCGACCCGCCCCGAATCGAACGGGGTTGGTAAACACTCTGGAAACTACAAGTAGAAACTGAATTGCAGTTCTGCAGCCTTGCAGCCTTGCCGCCGCCCGCCGGCGCGAACAACGCCACACCCACCCCCGATTCGGGTTACTCCGTGCCTACGCCTGGAGCCTCCCCATGCCCAATGCCACCAACGAGCTGATGAAGGTGCCAGAGCCAATGAAGGTGCCCGAGCTGCCGACGGCAATGTACCGAACGATCACAACAAATGACCCGCCCCCAAGTTGAATGGAGTTCCTTCGCCAATTAATCATGCCAAGATGGGATCCGGAGGCAGATGTCGTCATTTCCCTCTCTCTGAGCTTACCCTGCATTTTTAGGTTACCTTGTCCAAGATCGCTTCAGCGGCTTGGGTACTATCCATCCGCTTTCAGTTTGAATCCAGGCTCGCCAAAAATTGCCTTGCCTAGAGACTGAAGACTTAAGCTTGAGGTCAAGGATTCCACCCCAGTGACGAAAACCCCATCACCATTAGGGCGTCAACCCGCCCGTTAAACGGGACGGCCGTCAGAAAAAACGGCCGTTACCCGTTTCCGCTGGCGGGCAAACGGACGGGTACCACCCGTCCCGCCCGTTTCGACGGGTTTGACAGGTTCATTGGATGGACAATGAAATAACAGGCAGTTTAATTTAGTCAGGCACTAGACTTTACGAATAGAACCTCAAACTCACTCTTTTGGAAGGTTCTACTCTTCTACAGACACGACGGTGGACTCGAACTCGACACACGGGAGAGTTCGGTACTTCGGCCTTTGCCGAGGACTCCACCCAAAATTCAACCAACAATGATTTCGGGTGTCTATCTGCTTTATTAAGGTGGGTTTAGGCTCGGTTCATTCCAGCCCAAGTTCATTTGCCCACATAGTTCAAAACTAGGTCAAAATACAGTAAAATCTGGCATAAAAAACCATTTGTAAGCCAGAACCCGCCCGTGCCCGTTGAACGGACGGCGACGGGTATCCCGTTTACGTCCGTACCCTTCCCGTCGAAAAACACGTCCGTTCCCGTCCGTCGACCCGTCAGCGACGAGCCCGGGTTGGAGGCCTAATCATCATGATGACTATATCGAGGCGGTTCTAGAATTCTTGAAAGTTCTCCTGAGTAATTCCTGCTACCTTTAGTTAAGGGCTTTAGGGAGCACCAATTTTGACGTCCTGTAGTAAACTCCATGTCTCGTCAACTTTTTTTGCGTAAACACTTTTCTGTGCCTGGAATCCTTCGGCTTGGTGGACCCGGGGCGCAAGCCGATAATTGCCGGTGAATCTCATAATTCTGCTGATGTTTTACTCCGTTTCCTTCGCGCCCCTCCACGTCCTCAACGGAATTCAAACCTTTATTCTGAGGGATTAATCTTTCATTGAAATCGAATACTGATATGCACATCATAGCTCAATTTATGGCAAGGTCTGGTAGTGGGCTGTGCCCCTTGTCGGCCTTACCTGCTGCTGCTGGCAGTGCTGCCCGGATTGAATTGGATTGAGGAAGATGACTGGCGAATGCTGACGGACGATGCGGCCATGCCCACAGAGCTTCGATACCAAAGAAGTACACTGCCGTTAACACATCGATGACATTTGGCTGAAGTTTTCAAGGTTGAAGCCAGGTTGACGCCAGTTAGTCTTGTAGCAATCAGGGCCCGCGGCTGCTTGATTACGCGATCAGGTGGCTGTGCCCACGGCGTTTCTTTCCTTCGTACCACAATGAATACAACATGAATATATGTAAAACAATCTGTGCAGTTTCATGAAGTGAAATTGATGATATCCTCCAGCAAGAATTAAGTGTTTTGGCTAGCCAATCCTTCAATCCATGATCAAGCAAAAAAATGATTAGATAATCTGTTGTTTGCAAATCTATCCGATATCATCACAATAGCTGCGCCAATCGCTTAGGTGTAAGGGACGGTTTGTCTCATTAGAAGGACCTCTACCTGCTCAAATATTTGCAGAATTATTGCCTGAGAAGGTGTCCCAGAGCAAGGCCGCAAAATATTGATGGGTCGGCCAACAAGATGGTCGTGTTTGCTAACAGACTCTATGATGAAACGTAGTGGTTCTCTGATCGTTCCGCTGGGTCCTCGGACGAGGAAAAACGCGGAAAAGAATCCCAAAAAGGAAAGATTGAAAGAAGATCGTAGAAACTCGCAAGTACTCGACAGATACATTATTCTGACACTTCCCAAGCATTCTTTTTCAGCTTATCCTTATCCCAAGTACATTTTCTCCCCTTGTCAACTCCCAGGCACCCCGCGAAGTTCCCGCAGCGTTTGCATGGTACTGTACAGATGACTTGACAGTTGAGTATTCCACCCGACCTTGGACAGTTTGAGCTTTGACAATGTCGGCACATGCACAGTCTCATGCTTTCGAACCCGCTTGCGCGGTGGTTTGTTGCGGTTTGGATCAAACATTGGGGTCTTAATTGTTCAATATAAGCATGCTTTGGGTGTCTCGAGATGTACATTGGCAAAATTGCATCGTATCGCATTTTGGGCCCGGGATTGATGGATCTGTTCGAAATATTAAGCACGGAGTCAATGCTGAGGAAGAATTACCAACTAACCTGTTTTGGAAATCGGCTGCTACTTCTCTCCACAAAAGCGGTAGGCAGGAATGCGCGAAGATAATGGCTGACCAATCCCCGTCTCAGGAGGGTCTGATTCAAACATGAGTATCCGAGGGTCGCGATATTGCGAGGTCGGTGGTGATTGACTGAAGAATGGCATCATTGTCCGAGATTTCCAGTAGGCCATGGGGAGGCTGAATGGCCTCTGCAGTTTCAGTGAGAAAACTCGGGAATGGGAGATGCGGGGTGGAAAAAATCTCATGGGTCTGTTCAACAACTTTGAGTTGATCTGGAATCAGTTCCTGTGAGGCGCGGCTCTTGCTGTTTCGCTTCCACGATTTGGTGTACGCAATGAGAACTTCTGTGGTAATGTAAAACCGAGTTTTCCCATCTGCGGTCTTGTTCCATTCTTTTGTGAAGCCTAAATATGTAATTGACACTGTTTTCCCCGATCGAGCATCCGGGTCATCGGCCTGACATCGAGAACTGCTGAAAATGACACCAAGAATTGGGATGCATCAAAAGCCGGAAAAAGCGTGATTTCGATGGAAGTAAGTGTCTAGCTCGTGCTTTAGAAGTGATTCAAGTGCCCAGGTAGGGAATTGAGTGTATAGGAGGGATGAGAGGCTGGCAAGAGGCAGAGAGTGCCAGCGAGGTTATGTGCCGGTGGCCGTGAAACATACAATCAGTGGCTGTTGCCACATAATGGACATAACGACCCAGCTGAACGATCGGTGAACCCTTACTTGTTCGTCATCAATATAGAGTATCTGTTACAGAGACTAGGTCAAACTGAGCGATCATCGGATCAGTGATACTTGGCAGTGACAGTCACAATCATCAGCTCATCGGCCCGAGCAGCCGCACGGCAGAACGGCACACTCCCAGGCGCCTCCTCCGAAAATCCTCTACTATTTCACTTCTAAGCATCACAACGAGCCCAGGCGCCATCTCTTTACCGTTTTCAACGATACAACTCCCTTTTTCTGCTCCACTTTTATCTTGTGTGTTGCTCCCGATCAACGCCGACGATGCTTCCGGCCGGCTGTGCTCGGGTCCTTCTCCAAGCATGGCAGAGCCCCCCCGCGCGCATATCTTCAGCCTTGAGCCGCTGCGCGTACCTAGGCGCCGAAGTCGCGTACTGCGTGCGGCTCACCAACACCTTCCGCTTCTGCTTCCACTTCACGTGTTGGTCGCTCTATGTCATCGCCTGCATCAACCAGCCTCTAATCGCCGCCGACCTCCGCCTCGCCTCCCTCACCGCGCGCGGCATCGCAGCGAACCTTTCCCACCATGCCGATGGCCCCACTTTGTCGCCATCGGATATGGAGCAGCATCTCCTCCTGTGCGAGCGCCTGCAAGCGGTTCTTGCGCTGCACGGGCGCCATCCGTCAAGGATGTTGACGGGTATTGTACCGCCGACATACCCGCCCTCGGTCCTTCTTTCGGGGAGGCTCCCGCTATTGATGCCAGCGCCATCCGCTCCCCTGTGCTGCATTGCCACCGCCGGGCGCGCACGCTCCAGCTCGCACGGGAGCGCCAGTGTGGCTCTGGAGATGCCTACGGGCTGGCGGCAACGGAGGGCAAGGGGCAGACGGGTGCGGGGACGAGGAGGATGTTGGCGCGGTGGGCATTGAGGCTCAGCGTGGTGAGCGAGTCCTTGCTCCTTGACTGTATGTTGCCGATCGGGGGCGGGTGTCGGTTGCGGATCCACGTCTACGCCTCGTTGCGGTGTCGAGCTCCACCTCGATAACCATGGATCCCCGAACTGCGCATTGACCTGATCAATCGCCATGGTAGCTCGATGCTCGCTTCACCTCCGTACTTCCACGTTTCTGTGTACGTCGAGCCGACTTCCTCACTCATCTGCAACTCAATTGATGTCCACCCCCATCATCGGTGCCTGTCAGGCCTCAATTCTGAGCGATCCACTGCAAAGTGTGGGCTTAATCATTCGCTCCGCACACGTTCGCTTGCTCGCATGCCTACGACTGGATTTACATTCACGTGCTGTGCAAGTGCTGCCTTCGCATCCCATTTTCCCTACCACATCCGCACCACACGACGCGAGACTGCATCTCACCCCACTGTATGCCCCCCACTGATCTTTCTACGACGCCTTCCCCCAATTCGTCTTTTTTCTGACGATACCTCGCTCCATCTCGCTTCGCCATTGTATCTCGAGCACAGCACTCGGCATTCCTCCATTCACGCACCTCGACGAACCAAAGCGCCACTGCGACTGCATATTCACAGACCTCACGGACCGCTGATTGATGTGCTCAGAACCTATATAAGAAACACACAAATAACCCCCCTTGACTCGAGAGCGGCACAGAAACAGTCCAGAGACTGTTCCAACAACCAACAAACAAATCAAACGGCAATATATGCACGTTTCCAAAGATCCCGACGAGTTACAGCCCCTAGTACAGGGCCTTGTAAAGGTTGTAGGGAGAGGTTTCGTATCTCAAAGAGATAATAGAGCAAACTGCGTAGAACGTGTTTCTAGACACAGTGGAAACATTGTTTCCAAACAAGATAGATTTATAGCTTCGCAGCGTGTGTGTGTGTGTGTGTCCAAGCGACAGAGAAACAAGTTTAAAGTAGTCCCGTAGACTCAAGTAAGGCCCCTAGTTTATAGGCCAAGAACGTTCACAGAGCTTTCCCTAAAGAGGTACTTTCTGAGCAACGCCAGCAGTCACGTTTCCAAAGTTTTCCCTTGACGGTACTTTCTGAAACCCGCTCCGCAAACAACAACAATAATGTTTCTTTCAACAGAGTCCCAGATCCAACAGATTCTCAGAGTTCAGACGGTTTCCAGGCAAAGCCCAAGTGCGTTTCCAGAATATATATGATTCAGAAACAATTAAGATTTCGACTAATAGTGCTACTCTATAAGAGTGCGTTCGCCGAGGATCCCAGATCAACCCAATGCGCAAGTGTATAGCCTACTAGTTCGGGGGAAGATGCTGTGTCCATCGTAGAAACACCCTCGGATACTTATACAACCGCCAAGACACTGTTACAAAGCCCAAAACACAATCCCAATGAGTCAAAAGTCCGTTTATCCGTCTCTTTAACCGCGTTTCTGTCGGTTGTTCTTCCGAGCGTCGCCTCCCATTGGTTCCCAACTGTGAGCACGCCATGTTCCCTTGCCAATTACGAGGCAGGAACCCGTCAGTAGCACCCCTGTATTATTCAGAGGGTGTGTCGATCACCGATAGATCGGCACTGCATCTCGTTCGACCTGTTTCTGCTTCAACTCAAGTTTCCCCTTGGTTCCAAGTACGGAACTTGATAGTACTCCTTTGTAGGTCTCGGTAGATACCCCGTTTCTCTAGGGTTCCCCAGAAAGGGTTCTTGAGAAAGAACCTTAGAACGCCTTTAGAGTTGTGATCCGGATCCACAGAATAGCCGACCACCTGTTTTCGGTGTATCCGCATCCGATGGAAACCGGCAACTCTGGCAACCAAAACACTCGTGACCGAACGCGTCTCCCCTAGCGTCTCAACACAACACAACACATTGCCAACTCCCGTTCCCTTGACCCATTTCCGTTGTTTAAGTGAATGTTGGAAACAAGTCAAAAGAAGTCCCTTGACTTATTATCTGGCTGCATGTTTCCCTTACAGTTTTCAGGGCGAGACTAGCCAATGGACGTTCTAATTCCTTAGAACGTCCACCCGTTTCTCTGTGGTTCGCCCAACAGCTACCAGGAACCAGTACTGTTGCATAGAAACAACAGTTTCAGCAATGAGCACGATCAGAAACACGCAAAATTACGTGTATCTAACCATGGCCCAATTACTGGCTTATCACCACGCGGACCCTAGCTATATCGTGGACTTCGCGCTCGCACGCACGATCGGTTATCTCGCCCATCCTATACTTATATCATATCATATCTTTCATGGACCTACGTACGCATGGACTCCACGGACTTAGACCATGGACCTTATTCGTACCAAGTATTCATCTAACGTGCACTCACTATCTCTTCACCAGCCCTGTACATTGTACATTGTAGCACCACAATCATCTGTACACGCCGCATTTTCGCTATCGCTCTCTGGCCTGTGGTTTCCTACCACCATGGGATGGAAAGGAAGAAGAGGAGTGCACCTGATTTGGGAATTTTGTATCTTATCTTACGGCTATGGTTATCTTATCTCGTCCTGATCTTATCGCACTCAACCAAGGATTCAAGTCGCTCTTCCACAAAAGTGATTGAGGCCCGGGTGCAGCCTCAGCCAGAGGCTTTCCCCCTTCCCCCGCCCTTTCTCTTTTTCAAAAAACAAGGGGCGGTGAAGACCCGACCCCGAATTGAACAGGGTTCCGCAAACGAATTAAAAACCCACCTATGAAGGGCGGTGAGCAGCGCGGCGGGTCTGGTTTAACAGAAGTGGGCATATCCGTTGGAGGGCTGACCCCTACCGAATCGAACCGCTCCACAGGGCAACTTACAAACTCGTCAGTCAGTCCATATGGTCTTGTTCGTCAGTGCTGTTGTTGATATTCGTCAGTGCCGTTGATCCTCGTCATTCTGTCGAGATGTTGGCGGCAATCTGCTCAGTTGACAAGATGTCTGCGATGTCACCGGCCTTCGCGTACAGACCGCGTACCCGCGTACTTGACGGTCACGTGGGACTCCCAATCCGCGTGTCGCGTCAAGAGGTCCGTGAATTTGCTCTGGTGGATTGATCTCTTCGTGACTTTGGTTCAATCTGTTAAATATTTCCAAGTAAGCTGACTTTTGTTGTTCCAGCATCACGTCCCCGCCGCTGCATCTGACTCCCGGCAAGCCCATGTTTCGCGAATCGAGTCTCTCCACGTCGTGTCCGCCTCAGACGCGTCGCCGACGTGTCTGAAGTGTAACAAGATTCTGATCTTATATTTCGTTGCACTGGAGGTAAGTACGAAGCACGAACTTTGAACAATTCTAACTTTGCTGTTGTTACAGCACCACACCAGCGACTCCGGACGCGCCTTGACGCGTTGAAGGCAACCCGACGAGTCCAAGAACCAGCCAGGGTGCATTCCTTCTTGCATTATATTATGTTCTGGAAACTAATCTTGCATAATCCAGTACATTCGACAATGCAACACCGACCAACCTCATTCCAATTCCTCAAGTTTCGTGAGTCTTTTTTTCTTGCCACTTTTATAGCGCACCGGCCTGGGAACCGGCTGTACACGCACCGCTTGTGTCCCCAAATCGGAGGTGAGATGTACTTCTCTATCCCGTCACCAACCGTTTTAAACCAAATCGAATCAGATTGTCTTCTATGTTCCGAATCCGGACCCGCTTCGAATGTCCATTTCAATTTTTATGCATCGTTGAAACGGGGGTTCAGTTTCTTATAGGCACACGATTCGTAACGGATCTCCGGCGACGTCTGCTCAGGTGACTCGTGTATTTTGATTGTGCCCGTTCTCAGGTCTTCGGTACATTGGGATGGGGGAAAATCTCTTCATTCCTTGTCCTCGGCTGACTGGGTTTTTCATCACTAGAATGTCCGTCTTGCATCCTGTGTTCCGATTCAAAGTCAAGGCAGGGCTTTTGTTTCATTTAAACTTGGTTCCCATCGACAACTGATTCATCACGTCAGTTTATTGTCTTTGCAGTTGTCCGAACCACAAAACATTCGTACTGACCTGGCTTGTTCTCCAGGGCCGCCCAATTCAATTTAGGACTGCCGTTTCTGCGGTCTCCATCGCCGCCGCAGCTCCCGGCATGTAGATTTTCTGTAGCGTGCGGTATTTGCTGATCTTGACTAGAAGAGCATGCCGCCTCTTCGATCTTGTTTTCGCGGTCGGCGGCGATTAGGGCTGTACCGGCGAGTTCTGTCACTATACGCCGCCTTTGTAAATTGTCAAAACAGGATACGTCGTGAATGTTAAGAAAACTTACTGGGCATCCTCAATCTGAATGCCGGCCATGAGGAAGGCGGTCGCGCTGCGCCCTGCCAGCGGCGCCGTACCACTTGCGTTGAGCTTCTCCTCATCCCGTCGCACCTCCAATTGCACCTCGGCCTCCGTAGGGCAGTCTGAGATTCACGGCTAAGTCAAGTATTCCCCTAGTGATTTGGTGCGTACCTTTCAGTTTCAGCGTATACGGGTTAGTCTGGGTAGGGTCGGCGAGCCAATCCACAATCTTCTTCTTCCACGCGTCCCGGACCTCCTTGCTGACTGTCTTGCTGACCTATTTGAAGGTGTTGACCTGCTTATCGCACTCTGTGATGGCTACGACAAGTTTGCGCTGTAACACGTCGCCTCAAAATGACCTTAGTATGCCACAAACGGCCTGATGATCAAAACACACCTTGACCGACATTCTTCAAGTAGTTGTGGTCATCGATCTTTCCCTCGAGGGTGTCTGCTCGTTGTCCAATCCCCGCGTCTTTGGTCGAGTACGCTGCCGGGTTCATCCTCCCCCACAAGTGCTCCACACCTTCGCCGTCGCTCTTGCCGACCCCGACCTTGAACGACAGGCTGTTCTCATTCTGGCACGGCTCGTTGTGGAAGCCTGCATGCCAGACTGGCAGTGCACACTGGACCTTGACGTCCTCAGGTAGACGCATGTCGTCGGGTAATTTCTTGATACGCTCCTTGAAATGACACTTCCACTGACATGCAATGTCGTAAGATATAGTGAGGAGTAGCAAGCTGAAGCCGGCGAGAGCCGCCATTATAATCCAGTCCATATTGGAGTACCTGAATCTCGTCAGCAACAATGTGAGTAAATATAGTCAGCGTTGCTCACCGCTCCCCCTTCTGCAGATCTCCCAGCCCATTAGGTCGCATGCACTCATGGCGAGCGCAGACGACCCCACCCACCCCTGAGACTCATAGACCCGTCGTTAACCGCGTGTCCTTCTGAAGAAGTGCGGCGAATGCGATACATGTAGATGCCTGAGTCAGAGATGGTTTGGCAATCAGCTCTGCGAATGCACGATCAAACAGAAATACATACGTCTTTCTCCCCGACATACTTTCTGAGATGTCGGTGATACCTTCGTGGCTCCACCAAATATCCCCAGCCAGGACCCAGAGAAGGGTCGTCGATTTCGTTGGCTCATACAGTTTTTCAATCGAAAGTTAGCGTCGACAGCCACAATTAGCATATATATGTTGGAAATGGGATCGTTGCGTGCCGTGTCGCCCGGTTACCTTACCTACCCCCCCTATCCGTCGCACAGCTTCGTCTATATATTCGGCCTGTATCCCTGTATTCCTGTAGCCCTTTGTATCCCCTGCGCTTGTGTTCCCGTGCACCGAATACATTTCCCTGCGGCTCACCTTTGCGTGCGACTTCGACTTTCACAGGTTATGGGCCCCAGCCCTGGCCTCTGCCTGCTGCCTGCTTCGAACTTCCCCCCCCTCGCGCTACCCCTGTACCCCGAAGCCCTCATTGTGAGGCATCCCAGCGCTCGACTGGACCGACGAATTCCCATAACGCACATACTCGTCATCTCGAACCGATACCCGTGCCGCAAACGACCAAACTGCGAGTGCCGAATGCTAGCTCCAGGATGGGGTTAGTATTGTCCGACTCGACCCGAACTGTGAGTGCCGAATGCTAGCTCCAGGATGGGGTTAGTGTTGTCCGACTCGACCCGAACTGCGACGAGTGCCGAATGCAGCCGCAGTGGCTGTATTGTCCGACTCGAGCCCGAACCGAAACCAACCGCACTTACTCCAGAATGAGGGCTGTCACGCCAGCTGGAGGTGAATGATGGAGATGGATGGATGGAATGGAGGTCGTTGTGGTGTGTTTTTTCTTTGGCTGCGGATTGACGATGAAAGATGAATGGCGTGTCGCACCAGTGGGAGTTTGTGGGCTTGCGTTGCACAACGCTCAGTGGGAGTGTTGGGCCGGCGTCGAGCATCCCACCTGTACTTATGCCCAGTGCGGAAGACAATCAATGCGTGAATTGTGAATTCTTCGAACTTACGCGACGACGCGCCGACTCACGATCAGATTGCCCCAAAAGGTGCGGCTAAACTTTTTGACCACGAAGAAATGATTGGCGAAAGCTTTCAGGCCTCGTTAACCATCAGAAAAGATTGGCAAAAACTTTCGGAACTCGTTGTGAACTCTGGCCAGTTCGCAAGCATCACCGCAGAAAGGTGCGGCTAAACTTTTTGCCCACGAAGAAATGATTGGCGAAAGCTTTCAGGCCTTGTTAACCATCAGAAAAGATTGGCAAAAACTTTCGGAACTCGTTGCGAACCATGGCCAGTTCGCGAGCATCACCGCAGAAAGGTGTGGCTAAACTTTTTGACCACGAAGAACTGATTGGCAAAAGCTTTCAGGCCTCGTTAACCATCAGAAAAGATTGGCAAAAACTTTCGGAACTCGTTGCGAACTATGGCCAGTTCGCGAGCATCACCGTCAGAAAATGATTGGCGAAAAGATTGGCAACTTGGCGGTCCAAGAGGCCAAACAACCGTAAGTTCCATGCTGGGTTTTACTTCAAGCTAATTATTATACGGATAATTTACTTGGTTGAGTCCATACAAATTGTGGCATACGAGGTGAGAAATACTATCCAATCCGTCCCCTTCTATTAAGATATCTCACAGCCGCCAAACATATGATTATCGTGTTTGCAACTAAACCATCTGATCCTCATATTTTCAACCGCGTGTGCTCAGAACTTGCGGAACTTGCCATAATCAGGCACCTCATACTAAAACGAGACGGAACTATTGCCAGATCGACATGATACCCGCCAAACATCCGCGGGTGCTCCTTTTCCTGGCATTTAGCAGTGGGTCCATAATTATTAATGAAAGGGAACTCGTTGCAGAAACTGCGAAAAACAATATTCCTGCTGTAGAAGGCGGATTCTTGAAGAAAACATGCCTCTTTTCTGCATGTGAATGCCGATACGCGTGAAACTCTCTCAACTCGTCACGAACCCTGGCCAGTTCGCAACCTGATACGTGTTATCCGTGAAACTAAATTTAATGCCTCCGGAAACTCTCCCAACTCGTCACGAACTCCGCCCAGTTCGCAACAATCACCATCAGAAACAGAAAAGATTGGCGAGGACAGAATCAGTCGGAAGAGGGTGAGAAAGATTAGCGAGAAATGTCTTGTCAAGCGGTCCAAGAGGCCGAACAACGGCGAGTTCCCTGTTGATGTTAATGGTGGGTCCTGCCTGACGTTACACACAGTTGGAAATTTTCCTTTTGGAGCCTTGTACGAGTACATACAAATTGTCGCAACTAGGCTGTTATTTCGAAATTTGTACTAAACGTCCTCAAGAAAGTCCTACAACTTGGCGCGTCTGCAAAACAACCAGGGCCATTAACAATGCTCCGAAAAACAAAGGACAAAATCACTCACACTTTGGGAGCGAGCAATTTGAGCATGAGCCCCGCCCATGGACGTTCTATCTCCTCTCCGTGCCTGCAGAATATCGAGAGATGAGGGCTGTGTCCAAAACAAGAGAGTTCAAGTGAATTTACTGACACTACTTTCCGTGGCAACCAAGCCCGTTCCACTCCCTCCCCATGAGAATAAGTTGTGGCGGCATGGTGAGCATTGAAGAATATCACTGGATCGGTGATGATAGGTACGTAGGTATATCCCGGTGCGTGCCCGTTAAGAAACAGCCGGGTTTCGCCTTTTTGCAAGCTGTTGATGGCGGCCACTGGGCAGATGGACAGGCGGCGGGGATAATAGCAGTACACACCATCGAAGGCCATATGTTTTGGAAACGAGTCGCTGGAACGTAGTTAGATGTTAGATCAATAAGGTGTCAGTTGTGCGGAGCGACATACCTCCACTCTTCGTTGCAACCTGAATAAAAACAAGCAAGTCAGAAAAAGAGATTGCGCTGGGAGTATTGACTTCCCATCCACGTCGTCGTCCTCCAGGAGAGGCGGCATTTCATTGTCGTCATCTTTTATCTCGAGCTTATTGGGGTCCTCGCGTCCGAGTTCATCGACGTCTTGCAAACATTTCGTTGAGGCTTCCATCTGGAGGTGGAGTTAAAAAAACAAAGCGAGGCAAGTGACAGAGACGACACCATTACTTATTGCGGGCGATCTGGGGGTGGAGTTAAAAAATAAAGGGAGGCAAGTGACAGAGACGACACCCTTATTGCGGGCGTGTTTTGCCGCAATTTTCCTCTGTATGCGATCGTGGGGCGAAATCTGAGATCGTTCTTTTCAGCCGCCGTGAGGGCCCAGACGTGGTAATGACCACACACATGGGGATTTCTACGAACTCGTCACCGCGTGTCCAATGGCCGGCCAGACGGGCTGTGATTCATGTGAAGGAATAAAAGGATCAATTGAGATCGGACGCGTTGACACTAGCCATCGCCAGACGCGTGGGCATTTTCCACAAGTTCGTTCACTTACTTCAAATACCCAGCTGTGTCTTGACTCCGCCATGCCCGACATGCTCAGAATCCGGTGGCCTGAGATGCGACTCCAGCGCAAGGCGCACTCCAACCTCAGCTTCACCTTCGACAGAGAGGTCATGGGCACGGTGATTCGAGGCCAGGCTATTTATTCGTTCACAAACAGCCTCCAGCACGAAAATCAGCTTGCCATTCATCGCGAAATATGCAATCCAGTCTACAGAGGAGACGTACGTGCCTTTACTCGTCTCAATCATGGGCCGTTCCAACCCAGTTTCAGGTGGCTCCCGATGACCCTGAGTCCTGCGCCGCCACAGAGGGTAGCTTGCCCGCCTCTGACCTCTCGGACTCGGACCCCGAATTGGACGGTTACAACCAGCTTGCTCCAAGCTCCCCCGATCCCCTCCCTGGCAGCTCGCCCACCTGGACCTACCCACCTCCCGTGCCCCTTCCACCCCTCGATGCAGACGCTGAACACACGGACACCCCCTCCCCTCACACACCGTATCACCGGGTCATCACATATGCGGCACGCGACAGACACCGCATTGATCACGAGCGCGCTCAACGTCCAGCGGTCCAAGTTGAGCCACGTCGTTCAAGTCGTTTGCAAGGTTTGGCCTCGAATGCAGCCGTCTGCGCAGACCCCGACCGTGGCATCTTCACCGCTGCCCAGCTGCGAAGCGACGGATACACCATTATTCCTTGGATGAGCGAGTAAGTCTCGTTCCCTACTGACGTGCGTGAAGTTACTGAGAGGGTGGATAGCAAACCTCGTCCGATGGTCGACCACAACAACATGATTATGACAGTCGTCGCCAGGGCTCCCAAACACAACACCCTCTGGTGGGAGGGTATCACCCGTGGCGCCACAAAGGACCTGGAGCACGCATACAGGACTTTGGATTTCAGTGATGTGAAAGGCGAGCTCCATCTTCACTTTGGTATCACCTTTGGAGAGGACTACAAAGTCAGTTCACGTACGCACCTGACGATAAACCTCATTAATCACTCTTGATCCAGGTACCCCATGGTATCGGAAATCTGGCGGTCAACCTGAGCCAGGTGGACTACCTTGAAAACAGCGAGGCTCTCAACGCGATCTCTGCCTATCAAAACCGTGCGTTCAGTCCTTCTGTGTATAGACTATAGACTAGATGCTCACCAAAAATACCACAGATCTCTATCAGCACTTCGCGGGTAACGGATACGCTAGCGTGCGCGGCAAAGTCGACGAGCTCATTTCCCGGGAGATCGTTTTCCCTGCATATCAACACTCGGTGTTCACGACCACTGAGATCAGTTTTGGCCACGCACCCTCTCCAGTACACAAGAACATCATGACCGCCTTCGACACCATGGAGGCCATCACCGTTCTAGGCTCTTGGGATCCCCGAAAGGGCGGGGGTATTATGCTTTGGCACGATGGCGCAATGCTGGAGTTGATCCCTGGCGCGACTGTTCTATTTCCTGCAGGTAGCAAAAACTATTTGCTGGTCGCGGTTGGCCCGCACGAGACCAGGTACGTATTCCAGCAATACTGCCATGCAGGGGTGCTGCGTTGGATCGAGAAAGCAGGGTGCTCCGACACCGAGTTTGACCTAGGGGCACAACCGGATGAGATCGCAGCTTGGAACGAGATTCGAGAGAAGCGGGGACGCACTAGTGCCAAGATGTTTAGCAAAATAGAGGATATCTTCGTTATTTGAATCCGAAACTTGTTTTTTGTCCGCTCCAAAGTATCAGACCGTGTTGCCGAGCCTGTGGTTGGAGCCTAACTAGGCGGCATGGCGGTATCACATGTTATCTAATCAAGGGTACACAGCACGCCGACGTGACTATCTTCTCCACAACTTTTCTCCCGACTCCAACCCAAATTCAAGACGCGTCAAGTACAAAACATGCCTCGGAGTGAGTCCCTTGGCTCTGCTCAACCCTTTTCTTAACATCTATTCTTCTCAGATGAACAGAATTCACTGCGCAGTTGGCCGCCGACCACGGCTGAGCTCGAGCTGGTGTGCAAGACGCTCCGCGAGCCCATTCCACAGGGTGATCCCCATGTGCTCAAATTGTCCGACATCACGGAATTTGATCAAGCAGCGCACTCTCGTGCCAAGCATTCCCGTCACCGCCGCGACGCAGTTGGCCCACGCGTGCGGGGGGTTCGGGGGGGGGGGATGGCTAGCAGGGCTTTCACTCGCCGTCTTCGCCTTATTAGCAGGCGTAGCTCCCAGATGGTCACCGACAACAATGACCAAGCAGCTGGCCCTCCCTCGGAGCAATCTGGTGCCGACGACAATCGGATCCTAAACCCGGTGAGTGTCGCATGACTCGCATCACTGTTTAACGTTAAATGTATGCTGAACGTCGTGTGCAGTGACACCGTAATCCTCAGACTACGATTTTGTACTTTGTGCACCAATATAACAACATGTATCCTCTGTCTCAGATGGTCAAGCCTCAGTGCTTCAGTATGAAAGGCATTGCTTCAAGGTCTTGGTAGGAATACATGTGAAAGATATACGCGAGAGAGATGCGACGGAACCATCAACGAACAACCATCATGGGCGTTGACACTGGCCTCTGCCTCGTCACCACTGTGGTAGGCCTCCTTTGCCCTCAGTTTTGCGCGGGTGCGGCGCTTACGGTCGTGTTTGGTCTTGCGCCAGGCGGCATATGCCTCGGGTCCAAATTTGGCTTTGTACACTCCATTCCCAGCTCAGTCAGTGTCCGAAGAGTGAAAGGGTGGAGGGGATAGACTCACTCGCGACGACACAGAGCTTCCCATATGCATAAATCTTGTTTGTGCCTGCTCGCGGGTTTAGAGATTTTGTAAGTGTGCTGTCGCGGTGGCGTACCTTTCCCGGTATCTGGCTTGATACAATTTGTTGTGTTCCGCAACTCTCTGTTGCTCGTCGAGTGGTAGATTCTTGACCTCAGCGCGTTTCCTAGTGTATATGAATACAAATTCAGGAGAGAAGAAGGCCACACACCGTGCCATTCGCAACCGTGCCTTCTCGTTGCGCTCCGCGTGACGAAGAGCTCTAGACAGAATGAAAACGATGCTGAGAGGGACGGAGTGAGGGACTGACTTGAGCTCATAGTCGGTTGGCGCAGTGGTGTACTGAGATTTCATGGGAGGGGGAGCAGCGCTCACCATGATGGCAAAAAGATGGAGCAAGCGCCGAGCGCCAAGCGTTGGTCACCAATCATGTGTAATCGGTGAGGAGTTCGTGGCCCAAGAATCCGTGGCAAGTTCGCTTATTGTTGAACAAATTCTGTGGCAAGTTCGCACCCCAAGAAAAGGTGAAAAAATAATATAAATCGGAGAAAAAAGATGAAGGCTTTATCTTTCATATTTGGTTACATCCGGCCAGTATGGTGTCTTCTCGTTGTTCAGAAAGTCCTCGTGTTCCAGAAGGATTGAGTAATTCGTGATAGCGGGCGTCTCGGCATATGAAAAGTTCTCGGCAATGAGCAGCTAGAAATGAGAGCGTGGAGGGGACTTGACGATAAATGCTTAAACCATCGGAGTTCTAACGATTGGGCGAATATCCTGTCGAAGCTGGGTGAAAACTGAGCCTGTAAATGTGGGTCAATGAGCGATCCAAGATTCCGTGGCGAGTTCTCACTTTGGTTGCCAAAAATGTGTGACAAGTTCGCACCTTGAAATCATTGAGTAAATACTATAAATTGGCAAAAAAAAGATTGGATGCTGGCGTTTCCTGATCGGATAGAGTGGAATGAGACAGTACCTTCGCCGTATTAACAATTTCTTTCAGTGCAACACGGAATAAAGAATCCATGACCTCGGGGATCCCGGGCTATGGCAAGTTCGCGCCGATGAGCACCCTCAAACTCGAGTTCGGAGGGACATTTTGGGGATTGCTAGCAACAGAAGGGTCTATGAAAGATTAAGGAAGGATTATTTTTCGCAAAAGTGTGGGTTGGGAAGAGGGGGACGCTGGTTGGGGTCAACCATGGGGTAGGTTGAGGTAGAGGATCTTGAACAGTACACAAAACCCAGGTTTGTGAGAAGTTCGCCGCGTTGAGACAGTCTGTTAAATCTCATAAATCATTTAAAAAAGACTGGAAGCTGTTCTTGTAATATGAGGTAGAAGTGGTTCCCAGGCAGTGATCTGTCGATTCAAAATTGTCTCAGATACAAGAGAGAAGAAAGAACTTACAACTGCGGCAACGTCGGGATATGACAAGTTCGCAGTGTGGCTACCCACTACCCTGGCCCGATCGAGCGAGTTACACATACGTGTGCACGTGACCAACAGAGTCCATTGGCGAGAATTTCAAAGACTTTGTGGGTCAAGCTTATGTATGCGTTGACCGTCTAGACTCCAGCTTAGGCGCATGAATGTAGTTCTTAATATATCGAACTTAAAAGACATCATGAATTAAACTAGGATCCAAATGTACAAAAACGGGTCGCCACGATCTGCCTCGGAATACACGGTGGCAACGACCGACGTATGCCCTCTCCTGATGGCAGCGGCATACTTGGAAAAGGCCGCCGCTTTCCCCACAACCGACTCATGCAATGCGGCGGGGATGCCGAGCGCATTGAGTTGACATTCCAGGCTAACGTCCAGGGTTAAGCATCTCCTGACCGCAAAAAAAAGTCGACTTTTACTCACTGTGTATGGTATACGCCAGGGAGAATGCCGCAGTAAACGATGTACCACCGGTCATCGAGAGTCTCGCTCACATGGAGAGGATTATTGATTTCACTGGCCGGTAGTGGCTGAGGGAGGGTGGGGATCGGTGTAACATCAGCGTCGCAGACGCGAGTCCATGAGCGTGCTTCGGCATACGCAAAGGCGGCGTGGGCTTGCCCTAGAGTTGGATAGCCTCGGAAGATATTGTTGCGGACGCCGATGACAAGCTGCTCGGTCTCTTCCCTAGAAAGAAAAGAGTCGGACAAAGAGGAGAGTACAATAGCCTTTCGCGTACCAAGTGTTAAAGACTCCACACATTCTCCCACAAAACACGACATACGCCGCCGCGGTAAGCTTCTTCTTTTTCTTCTTTGGGGTGGAGTGCTGGATGGCACGAACATGGCCACCGGGGACACCTTGAGTTGCCATGCCGGCGATGGACCTGGGTACTGTCAGCAGAAATGCAAACACAAAAAGATAGAACAAACCATTCGGTGGTGAGACCGCGCTGCCTGGGGGACTCGACCTCATACACAGTAGAGTCCGAAGTTACATATGGTGGGGCAGAACCGACGCGGCGGAGTATGAGGGGGTGAGGCAACGGGGGAAGGCCCATCTTCGAGAGGGAGATTGGTGATACGCTGCAGAAAGGCCGGGTCGACGGTGTCGTACTCATCGAGTGCAGTCATGGTGGGGCTGGTAATAGATGCGAAATCGGAAAAAATGGGAAGCTTCGGAAAGTTGCACATCGGACAGAAACCCATCTGACTATGCCAATCACAATCTGAATTGATATCAGCAACACGATCAAGGTTGCAGGGCGCCAACGAGAACTTGTCTAGAGTGGAAAGCAAACGTGAGCGGGAGAGGAGAGCCAACTCAGTCCAGGCGAGGGGCAAGTCATAAGCATCACAATGAGTGAGTTGAGGAAGGAAAGGGAACTGAGCCCTCTGAGCAACCCAGGAACGGACACGGTGCGATGAGCTACGATGGGAGACTGGGAAAGAGGTGACAATATGTCTCCATTTGGTTCCGCCTCCATTTGGTCCCGCCTGATCGGGCCGAATGACACAATGTGCCAAAAGTGAAAGTGTGGTACTTATATAAATCTCAGATCTCACACCGCATCAAAAGAATTCAGATCTAAATACACGACAAGAACAAGTACACGACGGATAGACTAAACTAGCGATAGTTCAACTGGATTAAGTCCGAATTAATGAGAAATCCACAATAAATGAGCGAAACCTACCACACACAAAATCAAGGGTGAAGGACGCCAACAAGGCCAAAGTTCAGAGCTTCATTGAAGGCGGCAACAGCCTGGGCCTGAGTCTTGTGTTTCGACATCGTACTACGAGAGACCCCCGAAACCGCGCCCAGGGCGATCGGGTTGCTGACTGTGACGCCAACATGAAGACTGCGCGTGATTGTGTACCAGGGACCCTCCGGTTCGTTCTCCCCTTCAACGGTGAGGACGAGCGGAGTCGGGGGCACGACGTGGTAAATGGTGCCAGCGACCCAAGGGCCACGAGTGCGCAACTTGTTGATGGGTGGAGCGGCAGTTAGGGTGTTCATGTTCACGGGGACAGGCAAATTCGGGGCGGCAGGAGCCGTGGGAACTGAGGCGGAGCCGGCAGAGGGGGGAGCAGGGGTGGGAGCTAGGATGCGGGAAAAAAAACTCAGCAAAAAAAAAGCCGAAGTGAGGAAGGGAAGAAAGTACCTTGGCCTTGGAGCGTAAGCATCGCCCCCAACAAAGCCTGGAAGGCAGCGATGTGTTGTGCCAAATGAAACAAGGAATGGTGAGTGAGTGCACGGTGGATTAATTAGGATACTGACAATCGTTGACCGCTGCTGGGACAGAGGACCCTGTCCCAGGAGCAGGCTGGTTTACGTTGGTCATGGTGGAAGGAAAGATGGAGGTGGGCGGAAGAACCCGCACAAGTGAGCCTTTTATACATTTGCAGCGAGGATTTGAACCCCGATTTGATTGTCGTTCAAGATCTGAGGGATCTGAGGATCTAGGGATAAGTAATCAGGAGTCAAGTGGTGAACTTTCTTATATTGCTAAGCGAACTTTGCGAACAAACACGACTTCCCCAGTTACCCAACTTTTTTCTCCCGGTGCGAAGATGTCTTGAATACACAGGTCAGTCCCAGATTAGTCGACTGAGAGGGTGATGCTGAGATAGTGTGCACAGACGCCATGGGCAAGAGGACAGGCAAGAAGCGAGAACGTCGCCGAGTTCCCAAGGAAGAAAGAAAAAATCTTCGCCTATGGACCGAAGGAGAGCGGGAGAAAATATTAACGCCTCATATTGATGCCTACACCGCAGCTTTGAATCAAGGCTGGCGTCCGGAGCGAAAATACTTGAAGAGTGTCTGCAACAAATTTCATGCGCGCGTGAGCTGGAGGCTGCCAGATCACGAAGAACCAGTTTTGGGGGAATGGGACCCCACCGCAGTTGTGCCACAGGAGCAGTTGTCGGAGATGGACGAGCAACTGAAATCCGCCGATGGTTCGTGTACCGCATTCGACGACTCCAGAAGCACAGGTGTTTGGCTGGGCTGGACCCTACCAAGGACCCTTTCGCCGTTCTTTTCGCTAAGCTATCTGGATTGTCCGCCCCACCCAAAGCACGGCAAGCATTCAGCAATTCATGCGCGAGCGCTACGACGATGTGATCGCTCCAGTCGTGGCCAGCCGGTGGGCAGAGGAACGAAGCAAGGAAAGCGCCATCTCAGAATGCACGAAGGAGCCGAAGGCTGGATTTCGTGCCCAGATCGCTCGCGAATTGTTCGCAGACCTTTCACTCGGCGAGCAGAAGGCTTTCGGGGACAGGACGAAGAAAGAGGCAGCTGAAGCTAAGGCTGCGTATGTGAGCTCGTTGAACTCTCCTCCACCTACCACCCCCGATGCACGTGGACAGTACATTGACAAAGTTAATCTGGGAGAAATTCACATACTCACGCAAAAATCACAGATGCATTGCCAACCTGGCTGACTTTGTGGGTCCCATCCTGCAGGGCATCTCTACGCACACTGGGCTTCATGCTACCCTTGTCGTGGGTGGGCCAATGCCGGCTCAGGCTGGGGAGCTGGGTACACCACCATACGGAAGGAACATCGATTTGACGTCGGAAGTGAGAGTCAATAGCCGTCTCTCGACAGCTTCAATTGACTATACTTTTGATGTCAGAAATGAAGGCGATCTGCCAATCAATCAGACATCATTGCGACCCATTGACCTCAAATTGGCCTCCGGTGGGAAGCATCAAAACAATGTTATACCCAAGTCGTATCCAAGTCTAAATTGAGTTGCTCTCATGTGGTCGTACATCCAACGCATTGTGATTTTCAGTTTGTTTATGGATGGTTTCGAGGTTGTATACCGGGCAACAATTCGCAAAAAAAGTTTCAATTTGGTCTCACAAAGGGCTTTAAAGTCCGAAAGAATTTGCATAATATAGATATATTCTCAGTGGTCTATATGTACTAGGTGTGCTCCTCGTCAACCTCGCCGTCCTGCTGCTCGTCGACATCGGGTTGGGGAGGTTGGACCCCGGTTCCTTAGTCCGGTTCATCCTCCTCCTCGGGCTCCAGTTGCTGACGCTTGCGCTTGGTTCCCTGCTTCTTGGATACAAATTGAATTTTGGGAGCGAGCACTGAGAGATTTTGAAGCCATTTGGGGCTTCCCTCGCCGACGTTGCTGCCAACCTTGAATTTAACATCGCCTTCGATTTGGTACAGTTCGAGATCTTCTTCGTAAAGGGTCTCCAGTGCCCTGTTCATCGATGATTAGAAAGGGTGCCGTGTATACAGATATAGGAGCACAAACACACCCTACAAAATCCTCCGGCGACTCGAGATGAAGCTCCTGGAGCTGCTCATCGACCTTGGTCCAGAACTCGGCATTGGAATGGTTTTGCGCAATATGGGAGCGCTACGTCGGATGCATTAGAGATGATCGAAATACATGAAGGAAACTTACAATCAATGCAAGCCGGAAATATAAACCATACGTCGCATTTACGTTGGGGGCATGTTTGAGAAGCTCGGCGGCCATTGCGGTGATGTGGCGGATCTCAGCACCCTTCGTCTTGTCGATCGATGTTTGAATCTGCATGGAATATTAGCTAAGTGCAGGTAAATAGAGTGGCATGTACCGTTCTCTTCATGGCGTAACGAGCCAGACTGAGTTCACGCGCAACAAAAGATGTGAGTTGGTCACAGTCGAAGCTGTCAGCGGCGGGAAGATCCTTGATGTTGCTCGATCGCATCGCTGTCTGTTTAACGGTGAGGCAACGACAGACGGGATAATGACAGCCTTACGATGACAGTACTCTCGACGGTCCCGGAGTAATACTGGATGTTTGGAAGCAGAAGCAAAGCATGAATGAATTTCCGAATCTGCTTCTGCGAAAGAGGTGAGTGAGATCAAAGGATTACGAGCAAGGAAAGCACGTACAGCAAGTTTAGATGAGGGAGTCCAATTCTCGGAACGTTCTTCGGATGACTTGACAAGCATGTCTTTGAGTTCAAGTGTGTGGATGAACTGCAAAGTATCTCGCTCCTCTTTACTGTTTGTCTGAAAACATGTAACTATCTGAATCATGAATGGAATGGGTGGCATGCGCACCTCGAGATATCGCTTGAATTCAGCTTCACTCTCATCTGAAAGCTTGATCCGTTTGAGGGTGCAGTCACCGAAGTTCTTAAGTTGAGCGATGAGAGGCAAGCCCATGCGGGTCGGTGAGGGAAACATGTTATAGGATGAGGTATTGCTGAATGGATTGGGGCTGGATTCGACCCCGAGGCTGCCACCTGGAGTCATGCCACCAGCTGGTGGCAATGACGTCGACGCCGGGGCAGGGCTGGATGGAGTCACATTCTCCTGGAGATGACGCTGTTTGCGCTGCTGGGAACGCGCCAGGAGAGAGCTGGTGGACATGATGGTGGTGGTGAGAGAGGAGGATGGAGGAAAGAGCCGGAATGCAAAGACCTTAAAAGCGGCACCTTTGTCGTCTAAAAATGGTAATTGCCAGTGGACTTGTCGCGACGCACGCATTCGATATTCTGCATCCACTCTGGCCTGAGTCCGTTCTGAGCCGAAATGCCTGCTGTCCGGTGGAAACCCTCTCCAGGTAGATTCGCTCGGCCCTTCTGTTTGCCACTAGCTAACTTGAACTTGGACAGTAGAAGAAGAGTTGCTGCAGTACTCAGCTGACGGTGACCGTGTCCGATTTACACTCTGTCATGGCGAGGCGCAGGCAAATGTCAAATCATGGATTTCACGAAAAGGGCTGAAGGACCACCTTCAATGCTCCACACATCTTGCCTGTTACTCCAACTATGTCAAAAGGACGAAGGCACGGGACAAACAGCTCCAGCAGCTTGCTGCAACATACGGCGCGGAAATGATGTCCGAATATCCGCAATTCCCAGCTGTCACACCAGGTCATGTCGCAGCAATGTCCCCAGAGCCCGAATTCGACAGCGGCATCTTCATAGACTCGCCGCCGAGTAGCCTCCCCCAGCTGATTGAGGAGTTGGGCCAGAACATGCGACCGGAGCCTGTCACACGAGAGGAAATGAACATATTGTTTCGTCAGGAATACGAGCGTATGCTGGAGGATGCGTACCACGAGAGTCAGATGGACGAGGATACAGAGGGATTTATTGGAGACGAGATGCCCAAGGAAGATTTGGGAGAAGATGACGACGAAGAAGATTGCTTCGATTTTCTCTGTTGAGAAACTCTGAATATCATCCGTATCCAAGTAAAACGGTCAGGGCACAAAAGTTTGAATGGCATTTGAGACTCACGAATTTCGGATTTCCAGGCGATGCTGCTTGATGTTATTGATAACCTTCCGTGCTGTTGCTTCACAAGTGCCCAAATGTCCCTTGTGATCCACTTTTCAAAGCAGCTCGGCGTGCCCGATGTTCCCTCGCTCCAGGGCCTACGCAAAATTCAGCAGAAAACTCCAGTCTGGCTGCGGCAGTAAGCCCGCAAAGACACAGTTGCACCTCGGCAACATCTTTTACATGAACGTTATTCGGGATTCCATTGCATGCGATATGGCAAATCCCCTCGTCGCTCCGCATATGCACTTCTATCCTGAGGAGAACGATGGTCCAATCTCCGGAATATACACCATCTCAGCTCACACTGATGTTCTCGAGAGGCTTCAAACGCTTCTGGATCGAAGAGTTGGCCTGCCTGCGGGACGGGACATTTGTTATCCCCCATACATGGATCGTTCGGAACGGTGTTCTCACCTCCGATGTGTCTATCGTGACGCGAAACGACCGACGAACGCTGGCAACATCACGGCGAGGTTGAAAGAACTGTGGCAGCCGACGACCTGGAGTTGGATTACTCAGACTTAATCGCCGAGTTTGGGGGGAAACTCACCTGGGTGGACGACTCCACTGTGCCAGCCATGCCAAATGAGATGCGGAAACTTGTCGATGACGATGAGGATCTTTACGTCGTCATGGTGTCGCCGTGGGCCGACGATGTCTCCGGGAACAAATCCAAGCAGTACAACAAGCATATGAACATGTACACCGGAAATGGCTGCCTGCCGGGACGACTTCTTCAGCAGGAGTTCAATATTCATTACATCTCGACCTCACCGCATGCTTCCCTCTGCCGAGCAATTCTCCACTTTTCGAGACCACATCCAAAGCACTGAAAAAGAACCAATCAAGTGCTATAATGCAGTGATGAAACGACGCTGCCGGTGCATCCTCCGAACCCCAGGTTTACCAGCCGATAATCCCCAGCAGTCGGAAGAGTCGTGCCACATGGGAAGTAACGCGAATTTCCCCTGCCGCAAGTGTAAATGGGGCGGAACGAAGCGGGAGAAAGAATCGGATACAGTTTTCCACGAATTTCATCTCACCGGTGTTGCACGGAATGCCCGCGAGATCCGTGAAACTCTCGAAGAACAGCTTCGATTATCGATGCTCGGGGATGCAAAGGCTGTGGAGGATAATCAGCGGAACTCCGGTACCAAGGATAAAGTCACGCAGTATTGGATTGAACAACTCGTCAGCAAGGCTAAAGCAATGAAATCTGACCATCCACGACGAAAAGCGGACGAAATTGCCTCAGAGCTGAAGACCTGGTTCGATGAGCAGCCTGGGGACAAGATGAATCCCTTGCTTGACATGGTTGGCCTTGATCCATCGCAGGATACACCGGTCGAGCTACTTCACACCAGTGTCGTGAAGTATATTTGGCATATTCTGAACACCAGTCAATGGTCAGACACCAACCGGTGTTTACTCACCATTCGTCTACAGTCCACGGACATCAGCGGGCTGACTGTTCCACCGATTCGTGCGGGCTATATGATCCAATATAAAAACAACCTGATCGGAAAGCATTTCAAGACTTTAATGCAAGCACTTGCCTTCCATATCCATCATATATCGACACCCGAGCAGTTTGTCCTCGTCAAAGCAGCGGGCGAACTCGGAGCACGGCTGTGGGTTCCCGAGATCGATAGCATGGAGGATTATTTGGCGCAGTTGAAGATTGCGATCGCGAATGTGCTCAACGCATTTGACGCCGTTGATCCCTGCAGAATTCTGGCCAAGATCAAACTTCATTTACTGGCACATATCCCGGACGACGTACGACGTTTTGGGCCCTCAATACGCTTCGCCACGGAGATCTACGAGGCTTACAACGCTGTTTTTCGACTTTGTTCTATCTTCAGCAATCGGCTTGCGCCGAGTCGCGACATATCTCAAAAATTTGCCGCGATGGCCCGCGTTAAGCATTTTCTTTCGGGTGGGTATTGGTGGGATTCGTCTACAAAGCAGTGGATTCAGGCAGGCAATGCAGTGCAGCAGATTCTACTCGCTGATCCTGTGTTCCAACGCCACCTGGGCTGGGTCTCTGCCAGTACCACAGAACCTGGATCGATAAAACCCTTCCCGTTGCAAAGGAAACCGGCCTTAAAATGGAGTCAGACAAAGATGTCTACGCATTGGACATCGGGCACTGCACCTTTGCCTGAGAGCTGGGTGGCGCCCCGGTCGCGTTCTCACTGCGCAAAGCGGGGACGAAGTCGCCCTAAATTCTTGGGTGATTGCCCTTGATTCCGGGGGAAATACAGTCATTGGACGCATTACGGAATTTCTGGTCGCCGAAAAACCTCTGGTAACCCTGGAACAGTTCATCTGCAGCCAGGAACGGCACCCTGACTTTGGCTGGCCGGTCTTACGTCGCCAGAATGGGCCGGAGATCGTGCAGTGACAGGTCCAGTCATTTATTGTCCTGTCAGCGGCGGCAGTCCAGTTTGTAATCTCGGTGCAGCACGACTGTCGAGAAGGAGACTGTCAGCTGACCGTGGTGCAGAAAGAGTTCCAGGAACGTGAAGAGACGAGTCGGAACATCAGCTTAATCAAACACAGCAACGACGACCACTTCGTTATCAACATGGCAGCCTTGCATAATTTTGTCAAGCTTTGCCGAGCACTTCCGCGAGCTCTCACAGACCTTCAGCCACTTTTCCCCGATCGTGTGGCATTTCATAAAGAAGCAGCAGAGAAAGTACGAGTTCTTCGAGCGAATGGACGCGCGAAGACAGCAGAGAAGCGGCGTGCCAAAGCAGCAGAAAAGAAGCGAGAAGCAGAACTAGCTGCTGCAGCCGCGAGGCAAGCAGAAGAGGCGCTAGCGACGGGCGAAGAGATCGAGCAGAGTGATGAGGAACCGAATGCAGCCGTGGGTGAGCCAGAGGAGGGCTCTGTTGTCCGCGACTTTGCCATATGTTGCGGAGCTTGAAGTTGTGGTTCACAACACGAGAGCACGGAAGAGAATGAGAACAGATGATTAATAAACGGGGACACTTTTGGGTGATTGTATTGGATCTACCTGCTAAAGCATCCGTTATTCTTGCGCGGAGCGGTGTGGCGTGTTGTGGGATGAGATGTCCTACGGCACGGGCTTGGCGATGACGCAATTCCCAAAGTCCAATAGCGGAAAGATATTCGGCCAAGCCAAGGTCCAACCAAGAATTGAGATGAAAATGATTTCGGAATCAGATCCTAGAGAGACCTGGAGATGTTATCGAAAAGGGAAGATAATTAACATCACAAAATACATCGATCTGATCTAGTAACCCCGACCTCAATCTGACCTCAATTCTACTTCATAGTGCGGTCAAGCCACCACCTCTAAATGGAGTCACCGTGTCGACATCAATTTCGGGTGGATACTAGTTGGTGGTGTACATTACAGTACATTTTCCCAATTGCACGCACAAATATATACTGACAGGATTAGTTACTCATATGGCCGCAACAAGACTGCACTAAAAAAACACTGGGGCCAATGGGACAAGACCCGCTTCACCAATAACCACCACATAAGG